>CAJHNH020000987.1:0-2500 GCA_905116865.2 Candidula unifasciata | reverse complement strand
TGAGTTAAAGCGTTCAGCTCATATTCATCCGTCTTGTTACTCGTCTGTAGACCCTATAGATTGTCACTGAGTTAAAGCGTTCAGCTCATATTCATCCGTCTTGTTACTCGTCTGTAGACCCTATAGATTGTCTGTCACTGAGTTAAAGCGTTCAGCTCATATTCATCCGTCTTGTTACTCGTCTGTAGACCCTATAGATTGTCTGTCACTGAGTTAAAGCGTTCAGCTCATATTCATCCGTCTTGTGACTCGTCTGTAGACCCTATACATTGTCTGTCAATGAGTTAAAGCGTTCAGCTCATATTCACCCGTCTTGTTACTCGTCTGTAGACCCTATAGATTGTCTGTCACTGAGTTGAAGCGTTCAGATCATATTCATCCGTCTTGTGACTCGTCTGTAGACCCTATAGATTGTCTGTCACTGAGTTAAAGCGTTCAGCTCATATTCATCCGTCTTGTGACTCGTCGGTAGACCCTATAGATTGTCTGTCACTGAGTTAAAGACTAGCTTACATTCATTAGTCTTGTGACTCGTCTGTAGACCCTATAGATTGTCTGTCACTGAGTTAAAGACTAGCTTACACTCATTAGTCTTGTGACTCGTCTGTAGACCCTATAGATTGTCTAACCCTGAGTTAAAGACTAGCTTACATTCATGGGTCTTGTGACTCGTCTGTAGGCCCTATAGATTGTCTATCCCTGAGTTAAAGACCAGCTTACAATATTGGGTCTTGTGAGTCTTCTGTAGACCCTGTAGATTGTCTAACCCTGAGTTTAAGACTTCAACTCACATGATCTACCTATCGCCTGCAGACGCTACAGCTTGTCGACGGGGCAGAGGTCACGGGGGAGGAGTTTGTAATATTAGTCTATGCTACTAGGTCAATGCAGTTTAGTATTCAATGTGGAAATACTCAAGGAAGTCACAGAAAATATAGTGATTGTGACCACATCATTGCTGCAGACAATTATGAAGCTGGAAGCAAATATCACTTGAACCTCGAGGCGCGTTAAGGGTTCTTTACCTACCGTCATCATTAGTTATCATTTGATCTAGAGCTATGTGTACACAAACAAATATGACATACCTGCGCAGGCCGACTGTATGGCAGTCCAGACACTGTTCTTACACATTGTGTAAACTGGAGACAGCGCGGCATTGTTTTTACACCGAACTGCAAGTCTGTCGCCTTCATAGTAGAAGGGCTTTACAGTATCATTGACGAAACCATCAGCTGGGGGAACATACTGGCCGCACACAGCTAGAGGAGTCAACAATTTCAAAGTTCATCAAAAATTGTAGATAAAGATTATAGGTAGCATGTGAGTGGGTGGGGGTCTAGATGTAGCAGATAAAAGGTAGGTGGCCAGATGTAGCAAATAATAGGTAGGTGGCCAGATGTAGCAGATAATAGGTTGGTGGCCAGATGTAGCAGATAATAGGTAGGTGGCTAGATGTAGCAGATAATAGGTAGGTGGGTAGATGCAGCAAATAATAGGTCGGTGGCCAGATGTAGCAAATAATAGGTTGGTGGCCAGATGTAGCAAATAATAGGTAGGTGGCCAGACGTAGCAGATGCTATGTAGGGACTGGATGTAATAGATATTAGGTAGGGGCTAGCAGTAATAGATAATAGGTAAACGGATACACGTGACTGATTGTTTATTGGGGATTACTGGTATTTGCTGAGATGTAATGGAAAGTAATTAATATACATCGTGAAAAGTAGTGGACTTAATACCAAGCCTTGAGATACACCTATATTAAACTGTGAGGATTTTGAAAAACAGTTATTGAATGACACTACTTGCTGACTGTCAGAAAAATATAATTTTACTAATGTCATTAACCTTTCATTGTTGTGTACATTTTATTTTCCCAAAAAAAGATGGTGTTTTACCACATCGAAGACATTCCTATAGTCAACAAATACTGAGTAGATAATAATTACCATACTTGATTTTTAAATGTCAGTTGTCTATCATTTGTGACAATGTAGCATGACAAAAAGTGTTCAGGTCTTAACCTGGTTAATTGTAATGCATGTTTTCGCACTGAATGATGTTAGTAAGCATGTAATACAGTGAGTCTGAAATTGTGGCTACTAAAACCCTTTTTATAATAAAAGTGAAATTGTTACACCATTTGTCAACTGCACAGGTATTTTGATAAAAGTAACCAGTGAAATCTGTTTGCTGAATTTAGGGCTTGACTTCTAGCCTGACATGGCCTGCACCTGTCGGGTTAAACATTACATCTACGGGAATATTTGAAAGAGTTTGAACTAATCATTCTGTAATTTTCTTACTGCATTTGAACGAATTAATTAGGACCCTACCATTTTCGCTTTATTATAATTGATTGTGTTGTTTAGACGCCCTTCGATTATTCAAAAAAATAGGAAACTGTAAAGTAAAGTAAGGAATAAAGGTTAAGATGACCGATTCGGAGTCCATCTTTGCCGAGGCACTTATCACAAGCAGAAGTTACAAGAACTAG
>CAJHNH020000986.1:193355-210997 GCA_905116865.2 Candidula unifasciata | reverse complement strand
CAAGGATAGTAATCCATAAGTACACAGTACTTCTAATTTTAGTCTGAGTCTGAAAAATCTCAGCGCAGTTCACAATCTCCGTAGCACAGGCGAGGATTTTGAAATACATTGGGTAGATTGTAAACTCTAAATTTTGCCCCAGCAGAGTCGCTTGGCTACTTTTTTTCATTTCCAAATGCTAAGGTATTTTTGTTATGAGCGCAACAATACACACGGGCGCCCGGTCCTACTACCCAGAGACCAGGGAAAATAACTTGAAGTCTATGTGAAAAAACCCCACCCTTCACCGTTACCAAATCCCAGGACCTCTGCCACTCGAGGCGGACGCCATTCCTCGTGACCACGCAGCCCAGACTCGGAATTGTCTACCCTAACGTGGTATGTGTTTTAGCCAGCGATCCCAGACAACAGGCAAGCAAAGTTGGTGCATCTTCGTCTGTCGACCATGGATGTGTCTTAACGGTTTCTCTTCCAGTTAACTTTAAGGACCTGCCGCTGGTTCAGATGGAGTTGATTTGTAGTCTCGGTAATCTACTCTGCCGTCCGCGTTGTGCAATATGTGTTACTAGCCTTCGCTGAGGTACTGAATTTTTTGTTTCTGTATCTCTACTTTTTTTAAACGTTTCCTGAAGGATGATGAGATTTGTGTGGTTTATTTGCGAATGTCTCCCTTAAGCTTTTCAGTTCATGCACAGGGTGGTCGTTGTTGTCTACATTCTTGATGTGTTCTGCTTGTTCGTCCATCACGAGTGATGAAGACATCGTTTCATCCAAAGTAGTAATAATCAATGATTATGAGTGCGAAGGTGGCTGATTGGTCCAATATGAGCCTGGAAAGTTTTGGAGCAGTGCGGACAACACGTGAAATCCGCAGTAAGTATGGGGTTAGCGATACGGGTCTTTCTAGTCTGCTTCGTTTCTCTGCCTGTGCAACCTTCGCAGCCTGACAGGTTGATGCGCCATGTTTGAGGCATGTACGCCATTCATAACAGTCCTGTGCAGCAGCCCTCCATGTTGCTGTGTTGATGCCAAAATAATTGAGAGCAGTTTCGAGATTGTCTCCCTGTAATCTAACAAGGACACACTATTCTCTGTGGTTTTCTTCTAGAAGAGAACGTTGTTGGCTCCTTTCCGTCTTTCCGGGCGATTGTGTATAGGAGGGCACGGAAGTCACAACCAATGGAATGCCATTTTAGTCTAGGAATGACCTGCTTCTTTTTTTCTATAAGACAAACTGGCCAGTAATGTTGTGTTTTGCCTCTGTAGCATGATCCCTCTCTTGATCTGCCTCGTTTACCTCAAAGGAAGGCACAATAAATGTGTGTGAAACAAAGCATACCTCTGCAGCAGGATTTCTTTCTAGATCTGCCTCGTTTACTCCAAACGAAGGCACAATCAAGTCATTTAAAACCTAGCACATCTCTGCAGCATGATCCCGCACTTAATCTGCCTCGTTTACATCAAAGAAGGGCACGATCAATGTGCTTGAAAGAAAGCATACCTCTGCAGCATGATCACTTTCTTGATCTGCCTTGTTTGCTCCAAACGAAGGCACAATCAAGTCATTTAAAACCTAGCATATCTCTGCAGCATGATCCCTCACTTGATCTGCCTCGTTTATCTCAAAGAAAGGCACGATCAATCGTTTAAAACAAAGCATACCTCTGCAGCATGATCACTTTCTTGATCTGCCTTGTTTGCTCCAAACGGAAGGCACAATCACGCTGTTTGAAACAAAGCAAACTGCAGATGCTACCTGATCAGAAGAACAATACTCTGCCAATGGGGGTTTTCCGCCTATAACAAATGCCAACTATGGAAGGCTAAGAGAAGAGCCTGGTTCGGGAAGGCCACAATATTCCCCCGGCCTGCGATAAAGCTGATGAAAACTTCTTCTTCGCGTTCACCAGCTGTAAACTCTGGCGGAAAGTTCTGATTGTTCCTCCACTTCTGGACTCAGTCCTGTTCCAGAACCTGACTGTTGCGCGTGCAGCCGTTTTACAGAATTAACTCATTTGTATGCAGACTGCTGGCTCCTTGCCTCTCAGGCAGATGCACTCCGTCTTCGAAGAAAGCTAGCAATTAGTCGACTTTTAAGACAGGCTTTTGGGTAAGCAGTGAGTCTATTCTTGTTTTCCCTATAAAGGGCCCCGGAACCAACATGAAAACTATATGCATTGATAAAAAGCGAAACAGGGATGCATTGAAGACATTATCCCACAAAGAGAACTGATTTAATCTATCAGAGGTAGCCAATCCACAAATGCACGTTACTTGGAGAGATTTCTGCAATACATGGTGACAAAAGGCCACATGCACTGGAGAACATGAGAACGAATGAAGGAACGAAGTTTATTTTCAAATACGAGTAGTTAGGTATTCGGCACGCTGGCCCATTGAACATTCTGTCCGTATGACCAATCTCCTGCCAATCTTAACTTCGTTCGCACACTTTCAAGAGGTAATAATCAAATTTATCCTATCGACTGGTTTAGTCCAGAATTATGCAGACAGACTGATATGCTCCTTGACCTTGCGTAACCAGTCAGTTTTAAATGTAGTCGATTTTGTGTTCCAATTCCAAGGATTCATTTTGTTTTGTGTGTTACATTTTAATCAATTGTCACTGCAGTATGCACCTGACGAGATACAGCTAAATACACCAGGGAATAAATTGTGCAATCTATTGTTCGTGCCTTTTTCTTCAAATTCTTTTTCTTCTTATTCTTCTTCACTTCCTCTTTTACCGCTGTGGGTGTCGAGGGAGATATAAGGTTCTGTTTCTAGCACTTCTGGCTGCCTCGTCCAAAGGCACATCGTGCTGTTGTAGAGTTTCTCTGATGTTACCCTTCCATCTTGTTCTTGGTCTACTCCGTGCTCTACGTCCTTCTTCTCTTTCCATGTATGCTTTGTATGGTATGGTGTCACAAGGCATTCTCTCTAAGTGGGCAAACCATTTGACTTGCTGTTTTTGTATGTAATCCAGAATTGGTTCTGTGCCGATTTGTTCTCTTATGATCTCCTTCCTGATCTTATCTCTTATGGTCACTCCTACAGCCCTTCTCAGACATCTCATTTCCGTGGTAACCAATTTTTTTTATGGTTTGTTGTGAGTGACCATGTCTGGCACTGGTAGCACAGAGTTGGAATAAATATGCTTTGAATAAGATGTCTCTTTGTGCTGATTGGGATTGTCTTATGCTGTAAGAGGGGTGATAGCTGTCCTAATACTTGGTTTGCTTTACTGCATCTAATGTTAATTTCTTTATCCAATTCAAATTCACAATAGGGAAACATTGCTTTGATCAAATGTATCGAAAACAAATTTAGTGTTAATTATAAACGCTGGCATATGCTTAGATTATACCTACATTTCTAAACAAAATTAATTCCTAGTGATAGTTCCTAATATGTGAAATAAATCTAGTGGAAATTTAGCATATAATGGCTGCTTAACATGTCATTTGTTAAAGTTTTTAAAAGGAGTAGAAAGTTATAGGGAAGAGAAAAAGTTGGTAAGAAACAAAAAATAGTTTATGTTAGCTTTACAAAATCGATCACAATAAACAAACAAAGGACGTTGCGGCGATTAGCCTTCATCAGCACATAAAGGACAACACAGTACACATACACAAATATGTTCTAACTATGAAGTGACTACATAGGACTCTAATGTATAAAATGAATGATACTCATCTGTGTCCCTGGCCATTTGTTAAAGGGGTATGTAGCCACCACTGAGTGAATAGTCAAACAGGTTACGATTGTGTGGAGGGGCAAGCTGTATTTTGATTTGCGGAATACTCTAAGTCTGTTTAGTAACACTTACAATCCATGAGCTGTGTTTCCAGTAGCATGATTTCTACTGAACGGGTGGAAAGTTGCAAATCCACTCATCTTAGAGATAAATCAAGACAAGGGCTGTTATAGCTCTGTCATCATGACAGAAAAGTAGGAAGAATTTGGGAAAAGGCTGGACAAAATACAAATCGAAGGCTACAGTGACCGTGCAGGGAATCGAACCCATTACCTTCAAGTGCCGCTTGCGCAACGCTATGGAAACAATTATACTAAGATAAATGACCAACTATGCCTAATAAATGTAATAATTGATTCTCCACTGGCTAGTCGACCCTGTGGCTGTCGATGCGAACGCTTCATAATGCCGGGATGCAGGGTTCGATCCCAGCTGCGGGTCATGCGGTTTGCATTGGTTTCGACTGTGGTGTCAAGAAAGCCGACCGTCCAAAAAACAATGGCAAACTACTGGACGTAAAATTGCCTAAAAATACCACATACCAGCCAGCGGCTGTTGGGGTTGGTTCTGCAACGTCATGTAAGGGATAGCGACTAGCCTGTCAACCTAACTGGCTATGTTACGGCGTCCGTGACTTAGGTGCTGCGAGTCCGTCGATTTTTGTAAAGCCATAATTCTTACAACGTTCCCTATAATTTTCTACTCTTTATAAAAACTAATTCCAACGTACAGCGATCGACACCCACTGCTGGCTGCGTGGACTTTTATCATGTTAAGGGGCGTTGTAGGTCGACCAAGCCTTAAATGGGTACCAGGATGTATGTCCTGGGGAAGTAAAGACGGCCGGCGTAATGCATTATCCACCTAGTGCCGAATGGTCTGTAAAAATATGGGTGCTCTTCCCATTTGCCCTACGCACCTTAAGGCGTGAAAAGGGATCTTTACTTTTCATTTACTGGCCATGGCTGTTGTACAGCTTGAAATTCACAACTTCAGAATACAGACATATATCGTCTCAAATCATTGAAATGGCTCTATATGTTACATAATTTTATATTAAGGCAAGCGTAGGTCGAATAACAAACTAACAACAATCATAAAGATGTCGGACTGTAATGTGTGTCTAGAAAACAAAAGACTTTCAAGAAAGAGGTTGGACGGGTAGGTTCATTGTGTTACACGTAATTCACATTAAATAAACAGAGGGGGATCTCTTGAGGCAGCAGAAACATTGGTTCTTTATTAATATCTTACCAAAGATAATGTCACGGCACAGTCTAACATTTTAGAGGGTGGTAGAACTGGGTTTCCCGGCTTTCTGATGCTTTTAACGACCCCAAAACATATATAACTGGCCCTAACCCCAACCCACCTACGTCCCACGTGAGAGTGCAGCATAGGTTCCATGACTGCATGCAGCCTAGGTCCCCCTAAAATAATAGACTGTCCCGTGACCTGTGGATTTCACCATTTTTGGGGGTAGGATAATAATATAGCACCGAAACATTATTTATATTAAACAATTTATCATTCTTCTGATGGATGATGTCATCAAAACCTGTAAGATAAGAGAAAGAAATACTCAGTATGGTAATGGCCTGTGAGATTAGTCTACATATCAGAGCTAGTATTTTCAGATGATGTAGATATGATTGCTAAATCAGAGGCACATCTCCGATGCAACTTATTTGTCTGGAAGGAAGAGCTTGAGAAGCGAGGGATGACAGTCAGTATCTCCATAACTAAAGCCACGGTGATCTCAAGGGAGGAGAAGAAACATCAGAACATGATGGGACAGTTTGCATTGGAGCATGTCAACCAGTTCAATTACCTTGGATTTTTCTAACGAACCAAAATAGAGGTATTACTACTACATGGTTAGCTGATTGAAAAGCAATAGCTGTGAGGCTTTTCTAGACCTCTAGAGATTTGAGGTTTGAACAATGGACCAACATTATAGCACACGGGTAGTAACTCAAGTCTGAGTCCGAAGAAGTTCAGCACAGTGCACAGGCACTTCAGCACCGGCGAGGATCCTGAAATATTTATTTGGGTAGATTATTAATTTCAAAGTTTGCCTGGGCAGCGCCGTTACGCTACTCTTTTCGATTTCCAAACTGTCCAATGGATTTTTTACGTGCGCAACAATACACACGGGCGTCCGATCTCACTACCCATAGACCAAGTGAAAAAGTATCCCAACCCTTACCGGAACCTCTAGCACTCGAGGCGGACACCATGCTTCGACTAAACATGAACATATTACCGCTCTACCTATGTGCCAGTCTTGATTTGGTTGTGAGTCAAAGGTAATGTCAGCAGCTCACAGAAGCCAGCTTCAGGCCTCAGAAATGAGGTATCTGAGAAAGATGGTCAATTTGACAAAAAGGGACAAATTTGGCACACAGATGATAGGTAAGGATCTTCAAACCCAGGCGTAACGACCTCGAGTGGAACAGTCACAGGTAAGATGGTTTAGACATGTATGCAGAATGGGAGAGACTAAGCCACCCCGGCAGGCATCGGAAGCAAGAACCAGGAAACCAGCTCACCAGGAGGATCCAGGACAAGCTGGGAAGACAAGACCCGTCAGTATTTGACTGACAGAGATACGTCATTCCTATACCCAAGAGGTAAACAAATCGGGAGTTCAACTTTTGAGACCTCTAAAGGCCCCCCCCCCCCTTTTCTCTGTTTATAATATCTCTGGCAAACCTATACACCAAGAGGTAGAAAAAAATCGACCATGTAATTCGTTATGTTCATAGTGCAAATTTTTGGGAAACTAATGTGGATCGTCAGTGGAGCAACGGAATTCGTGCTTTTTGTCGAGTGGCGTCTTATTTTTCTTTGGTGACAGTCCTTGTCATATGGGTTAGAACAGCGTGCACTGAAGTTGATCGTCTCCACTTGACTTCAAGTTTGTTCGCATGCCTGATGACTATTTAGGATTTACTAACTACCTGAGCAATTGCCACACAATCAAGATAATATCCGTTAAAGACTAGTTCTTTGTCGTCACGCAGGTAGGATCCCACTCTGCCATCAGCACCCCGCCAATGAAAAGGCGTTTTCAGGTGGAACCTGAGCTATTCTCCAAAGAGGAATGGATGGCAACCAAGATAAGCCCGCTTTGCGTGACAGTCGTTATAAAGGCGTCTTGTTTTCTGAGAGAGATGTGAATGCCGAAACGGCTGGATGTATTTAGGGTGATATGTCAACAATTGAATATCTCCCCTACGTATCACAGCGTGACTTGATTGGGTAAGTTTACCTCTGATTTACTTGAAAATAAGGTGTGTGATTTATGGGATAAATTATCAATGATTTATATGAAAATTAATGTATGATTTAGGGCTGACAAGAACTAGAGTCACTTGTGGATCAGTCGTGTGTCTATCTATCTATCTATCTATCTATCTATCTATCTATCTATCTATCTATCTATCTATCTATCTATCTATCTATCTATCTATCTATCTATCTATCTATCTATCTATCTATCTATCTATCTATCTATCTATCTATCTATCTATCTATCTATCTATCTATCTATCTATCTATCTATCTATCTATCTATCTATCTATCTATCTATCTATCTATCTATCTATCTATCTATCTATCTATCTATCTATCTATCTATCTATCTATCTATCTATCTATCTATCTATCTATCTATCTATCTATCTATCTATCTATCTATCTATCTATCTATCTATCTAGCTTTCTGTTCATCTGATGGTCTGTCTGTCTGTGTGTTTGTCTGTCTGCGTGTCTGTCTTTGGTCTGTCTGTCTGTCTAAATGCCTTAGGTGGGTAACAGTTAAGATCCTGGAAGTAAAGGCGGTCGGCGTAATGTTGACCTCATCAACCAGCCTGGTGCCGAATAATATGTAAAATATAGGTCTATTAACTGAAGATTCGTAACTGGGTCCATTTTCACAGGGTCCCAGGGAAAATAAACTCCCAGGTTACAGAGGAACTGAATCCTGGGTGCTTTCTTTTTAGCCGACCAAAAATAACGTCACGGGAATTCCACAATTTTAGAGGGGGGTAAGATCTAATTTTCCGAGTTGCTTGTGCTTCAGCGCGTTTCTTCCAAGCCCAAAGTTTTGGGGTCGCATTTACCTAACCCTAACCATAACTCTAACCCTAACCCTCATTCTAACCCAAACCCTAACCCTCATCAAAACTATACGCTTAATCTACCTCCCCCTAAAATATTTGACTGTCCCGTGACCTGTGGATTTTGTTTGTTTGTGGTCACTTTATAAGAAAGTACCGAATCCATTTGGCTTGAATAAAACCCAGGGTTCTCAACCACTGTGCCTATCGTTCCTATTGTGTGAGTATTATTTACCTTTTAAATTTTCTCCCACGTCTACTGAAACCAAACAACAACTCAATGGACAAAGACAAGTTTCCCAAGTTACTAAAAACACATATAAATACCAGACGAGCACTAGCCAGATCCTCACGTTGTTTCTTGCGTTCAGAAGAAATAGATAGGCGTGGCTTAAAACCTGCAGTAGCTCCTCCTCCGCCCTCCTTTGACCTGCTCCCTGTTCTCCAAGGCTTCTGCCTGGAGTGCGATGCAACATCAATAAACTCCGTGCGTGCTGGTGGCGGTTCGCTCACACCAGGCGATATCGATTATCTGAGCGCTGGGGCATTAAGATTTCTATGTGAATTCACGAGACGATACCATTGCAGGAGAGGGCAGATAGGGTAGGACCGGTTATGATATAACTTTCAGCGATATCGATACTGAAAAATTGCAGAGACCAGGAGGGTAGGTCTCATAAAAACTGCCGATTGCGTAATTAGATCACCATAAATTTAATTAGTACGGTAAGTTTTAACGTGGGGAAGTGGAGTATGTAATACGCTGTAGACATATGTGGTGAACTGTGTATGTTGTGAAAGTAGAAGCTTAGTGTAAAGTATATGGGGGGCCCGAATACCCGCCATTTTGAAATATATTTTTATGTTTCCTTCAAGTTGATAGAAGCAAGGGGGAGAACTTTGCGTGTTGAAAAATAAATCAGTTTTCGGGTTGTGGGTGCGATGAAATCATCCCATCTGCCTGTTCTATTTTTGTGTGCGTAAAAAAGAGCAGAAAGAAAGTTATTTCGAGAGTTTTGTAAATCTGCAGAAAGCCCGGACGTTTCGGAACAGAAACGATAGACTCCTTAACCGAAACTGCTTTTCAAAGACTTGAAACTGAGAAATACACAAGTAGAAATTAGTAACAGGAGTAGACAGCAGGTATTAATATTACTACAAATGTTATTATTTTACTGACCAATAACAGTTTGTGTTTTATTACCCCGCCATTTGGCCGGAGACAGCAGAACTCAAAGGGGACTGGTTTCATTGTGGGCGTTCTACTTCTGCAATTGTTCCACCACCCGCCCGATTTTCTTGCACCATCGCACGCAGCCCAGGCCCAGAGCTCAAGTTATGCTTCGGAGGGGATAAAATAAAATGAAAATATAATCGCAGTATAACCGCCGCAACTACCACATGAAAAGCACCATGAACGACAGCCGTGTTACCATCAAGGAATAGACACACGTAAAATCTACACAGGCCCTAGCAACGGTAAGTGTTAGCCATAGCGGTTTAGTGTCTTCTTTATGTTGTTGTTTGTGTTATCTATCTTTATCGCTTGAGTTATAAAGTGTCTTTGTTCGTTGTTCCCAACAAGTTTTTGTAACTAGATGTAGCATTTTTTACAGCACCTATCCGGTTGTGTTACGTTTTATATGTGTTTGTTGACAGCCGAAACTGTGTACCAACACACAAACACGTCCGCTTTTCTGGACCCCGTCTTCATGATTGACTTCTGCTGTTATTTATTATCTGGGCTGTTTAAATTAATAATATTTTTCAACACTAAACAACTCACGGTGCGTTTCTGTGGGTTTTCGAAGATAATAGGATTTTTAGGATGTTTGCTACGATAGTATTTGCATTAACCGTCTCTATCTAAATTTTTAGTTGTCTTTGCTTTGATATTTGTGATGTCTTCTACGACACGTAGTTATATTAACTCTTTGTATCTTAATCAGTAGTTGTCTTTAATATAATTTTTGCGATGTCTTTTGCAACGGGTAGCTATATTAACCCTTTGTATCTTAATCACTGGTTGTCTTCCCAATGTTGACCGGCTATAAACTCCAGCGGAAAGCTTTGGTTGCTCGTCCACTTCAGGACTTCAGTTTTCTTCCAAAGCTTGAGTTTTGTTGCGTGCACATCCATTTTATAGATCATGCTTATTTATATCAGATTTTGTTTCCTCGCCTTTCAGACAGATGAAACACGACTTGGGAGGAAACCCTAATTAGTCGGCTTTTACGACATGCTTTAAGAGCGTTGTGGATCCATTCTCTCTCTCTCTTCTCCCAACCCACACCCCTCTCCCCTGTGTAAAAGGGCCTCGGAACGGAGGAAAGTACTTTTTTTCCTTGTTGTCTCTATTCAACTTCTGCAGACCTAAGTATTTACTGCACAATTCCTTGGGGTATAAAACTGAAATAACAAAACGTTGGAGCTGAAATTAATTAACAACGGACTGTATTTTGCTCATTTTACCGTTGTTGTTGTTGTTGTTTTTTTTTTTAATCCAATAGACAACATAAAAGAATAGATATAATAATTACATATTTAAATGTTCTAATCTTGCGTTTATCCGAAGATGTATTTGCCTTGTGTCCGTTTGTAGCATAGCTGCGATATTTGCACCTTTCAGTCGACACATCCGACTTCTGCAGGCATTTGTTGACCGGGTTAGCCTTTTCTGACATATTTTAATGAGGCTCTTGTTTCGGATTTTGAGAACTCATGCACTACAAGACCAAAAAGTTAACAGAAGAAAACAATAACTAAATATTTGAATTTTTCTATTGTTTTTAGATTTTCTTCTTCTTCTTCTTCTTCTTCTTCGATCCTTCTGTCAGAGAACTTATATCAGGAGGCCGGTAGCATTTATGAAAGCTATCATGGAATCCATATCCTCTCGTGTACCATACAGTTTTTGTCTTCATTGTGGTTGGAAGAGGCCAGACTGCGTCTCTGTTGTTAGCACACAGTTGACTTCTATATTTTGATAACTAATGTACTACTTGTTAATACAACAGAAATTAGAATGTGAATTAGGTTGTTGCTTCACAGATGTTAAAAGTTTATTTACAAGTAGACCAAATGAATAATACAACAAAATAATTACATTTCTAAATTAGGTTGTTTTAAACAATCTTACGTGCAGAAACATAAATGTTTACATATTTTATTTTAATTAGGTTATTCGGTCCTAGATTTGTACATTTTGTTGTTGTTGATGTATCAGTGGGCCGAATAATAATTATTTACGAAAACAATAAATTCATGATTAAATTGGGGCTGTTTCTTCACAGACTTTATAAACATACTGATGTACTTCTCAACTGGATAGTTATTGTAGCGATCTCAACTGGATAGTTAATGTAGCGATCTCAACTGGATAGTTAATGTAGCGATCTCAACTGGATAGTTAATGTAGAGATCTCAACTGGATAGTTAATGTAGCGATCTCAACTGGATAGTTAATGTAGCGATCTCAACTGGATAGTTAATGTAGCGATCTCAACTGGATAAAGCGATCTCAAAAAATGTATCTCAAGGATTTAATGTACGATCTCAACTGGATAAATGTAGCGATCTCCAACTGGATAATGTAGCGATAGTTAATGAACAATGAAGTTCAGTACATTTCAAAAACAAAAGTTCTAAACAAAAATGTATTGGAACGAAAGAACAATAACTACATTGTTTTTTAAATTAATTTTCTTTCACAGGTTTTGAAAACATATATATATATATATATATATATTATATATATATATATATATATATATATATATATATATATATAAAAAAGAGCAGAAATAGTTATATATATATATGAAAATTCTAACTACATACTTAAGTTTGTATCAAATGTGTTCTTGATTCACTACAATTCAGTGTTGATAAACCATGAGTTAGTGTTGTGACACTATAATTTAGTGTTAATAAATATAATTTTTATTTTGTGACACCATAATTTAATGTTGATACACCATAATTTAATGTTGAGACACTATAATTTAATGTAAATAAAAATAATTGTTATTTTGTGACACCATAATTTAATGTTGATGCACCATAATTTAATGTTGGTAGACTATAAATTAATGTTGAGACAACACAGTCAGTGTTAAAATACCGTATTTGATAATTGAGAAACATTGTAATTCAGTGCTGAAATATTAATTTAAAATTAGAACATTACAATTCAAATAAACGACAGAACAATTTGCTTTTGTGACATAACAATTCAATTTTTTGACACAACAATTCAATTTGTGGTCATAACAATACAGTTTGTGACATAGCAATTCTATTTTGTGACACAACAATTCAGTTTTGTGATATAAAATTTCTATTCTGTGACATCACAATTCAGTTTTGTAACATATTAGTTGCATTTTGCAACATAACAATTTAATTTTCTGACATAGCAATTCTGTTTTGTTTAATAACACTTTAGTTTTGCGACAAAATATTTCAGTTTTGTGACAAACCAATTCAGTTTTGTGACATAAAATTCAATTTTGTGACATTACAATTCATTTTGACATAATAATTCAATTCTGTGACTAGCAATTCAACTTTTAGACATAAAAATGCAGTTTTGTGACTGAACGGTTTAATTTTGTGACATAACGTTTTAATTGTGTGATATTACCAACTGAATTTTGTGACCTAGCAATTCAGTATTTTGATATAGCAGTTTAATTTTCTGACAATGTCATTCGATGATGAAGCTTTTGAATTTAATATTGAGAAACTATAATCCAAACATGAGATAGTATAATTTTCTTCTTGTTTATCATTCCGAACCCTTGAGGTTCATTGCTGCAGTTATCACTCTGGTTAGCCTTCCGTTTCCAGTTGATGACACCAAGTGTTTGCAGATCTGCCTGGACATTATCTCTCCATCGTCTTTTTGGTCTGCCTCGTGGTCTACGACCATTAATCTCCCTTGAGTATACAGTTTTTACTTCTCTGTCATCTGACATTCTTGCTCCAACCATTTCAGTCTTTTAGCTCTCATGATGCCATTTATCAGTGGTGATTTGAACAGATTTTAAATTTCGTTGTTGCTTCTCACTCTCCATTCCCTGCTGTTTGCATCTTTGAGGGGTCCAAAGATTCGTCGTAAAACTGTTTTCAAAAACCTGTAATAAGGCGTTATCTCTTTTAGTTGTGCTACAAGTTTCAGAGCCATATAAAACGACTGTGAGATACTATAGTGCAAGTTTTAAATAATTTCATTCAATGCTGACATATAATGTATTTAATACAAAGTTGATAGATACTATAATACATAGTTGTTAGATCCTATAAAACATAGTTGATAGATACTATAATACATAGTTGATAGATACTATAATACATAGTTGATAGATACTATAATACATAGTTGAGAGATACTATAATACATAGTTGATAGATACTATAATACATAGTTGATAGATACTATAATACAGAATTGAGAGATACTATAATACATAGTTGAGAGATACTATAATACATAGTTGATAGATACTATAATACAGAATTGAGAGATACTATAATACATAGTTGAGAGATACTATAATACATAGTTGATAGATACTATAATACATAGTTGATAGATACTATAATACATAGTTGATAGATACTATAATACATAGTTGATAGATACTATAATACATAGTTGATAGATACTATAATACATAGTTGATAGATACTATAATACATATTTGATAGATACTATAATACAGAATTGAGAGATACTATAATATATAGTTGATAGATACTATAATACAGAATTGAGAGATACTATAATACAGAATTGAGAGATACTATAATACAAAGTTGATAGATACTATAATACATAGTTGATAGATACTATAATACATAGTTGATAGATACTATAATACATAGTTGATAGATACTGTAATACATAGTTGAGAGATACTATAATAAATAGTTGATAGATACTATAATACATAGTTGATAGATACTATAATACAGAATTGAGAGATACTATAATACAGAATTGAGAGATACTATAATACAGAGTTGAGAGATACTATAATACAGAATTGAGAGATACTATAATACAGAATTGAGAGATACTATAATACAGAGTTGAGAGATACTATAATACAGAGTTGAGAGATACTATAATACAGAGTTGAGAGATACTATAATACAGAGTTGAGAGATACTATAATACAGAATTGAGAGATACTATAATACAGAGCTTAGAGATACTATAATACAGAGTTGAGAGATACTATAATAAAGAGTGGAGAGATACTATAATACAGAGTGGAGAGATACTATAATACAGAGTTGAGGGATACTATAATACAGAGTTGAGAGATACTATAATAAAGAGTGGAGAGAAACTATAATACAGAGTTTAGATATACTATATATAATACAGAGTTGAGATTCACTATAATACAGAGTTGAGAGATACTATAATACAGAGTTGAGAGATACCATAATACACAGTTGAGAGTTACCATAACACAGAGTTGAGAGATACTATAACACAGAATTGGGAGATAATTTAATACAGAGTTGAGAGAGACTATAATACAGAGTTGAGAGATACTAGAATACAGAGTTTAGAGATACTATAATACAGAGTTGAGAGATACTAGAATACAGAGTTTAGAGATACTATAATACATAGTTGAGAGATACTATAATACATAGTTGAGAGATACTATAATACATAGTTGAGAGATACTATAATACAGAGTTGAGAGATACTATAATACATAGTTGAGAGATACTATAATACATAGTTGAGAGATACTATAATACAGAGTTGAGAGATACTATAATACATAGTTGAGAGATACTATAATACATAGTTGAGAGATACTATAATACAGAGTTGAGAGATACTATAATACATAGTTGAGAGATACTATATATACATAGTTGAGAGATACTATAATACAGAGTTGAGAGATACTATAATACATAGTTGAGAGATACTATAATACATAGTTGAGAGATACTATAATACATAGTTGAGAGATACTATAATACATAGTTGAGAGATACTATAATACATAGTTGAGAGATACTATAATACAGAGTTGAGAGATACTATAATACATAGTTGAGAGATACTATAATACATAGTTGAGAGATACTATAATACAGAGTTGAGAGATACTATAATACATAGTTGAGAGATACCATAACACAGAGTTGAGAGATACTATAATACATAGCTTAGATACCATAACACAATGTCAAGACTTGAGAATTCAGTGTTGTTGCCTTAAAATTCAAATTTGAAAAACTATCATTCACTGCCAAGAAAACAGTGTGTCGCGACATTTAATTTCAGTCTCTCAACATTAAATGATGGAAACATTCTGGCAGGATTTATAATTAAAAGTTGAAACAGTATAATTCCACGTTGACACCTTATAATTCAATTTTGTGACAATAATTTTATGTTAAGGTACTATAATTGAATGCTCACTCACACACTATAAATCAGTCTTGAGACACCATCATTCATTGTTGAGAATTCAGCTATAATATAAACATGTAATGCCTTATGTTCCTATCCCCTCATTGGTGCTGTTAAATCAGATGTATTGGTGAAGTTTTGAATTTGAATAAGTGAAAGTTTTTATAGACTTACAGTACACTCACTTTTTATGTTTTTGTGTATACTGTTGTGTGATGGTGCCATCTCAATGTTTTCGCGAACATACTGTTTGTGTCAGAGGCTGTGTGATCATGACGCATAGTGTCCGCCTCGAGTGCTAGAGATTCCGGGTTCAATCACCGATGTTTGTTGTTTGTTTGTTTGTTTTAGTATCCAGAAGCCATGAGTTGTTAACCCTTAGGCTCGGTATTATGGATATAGCAACCTTTCGGCCTTGATTCCATTGTAAATACTGTAAATCTGGGAGAAAATGTGGCTTTCCTGCCTACCCCCGGGATTGAACCCGGACCACAAGGAGTACGTCACCCGGTCTCCGCGAAATCCGGTTTAGCCAATTCCGCTAGAGAGCCGGGCTCAATCACCGATAAGTGCTGCGATTTTTTCACGTGGACTTGGACTTCTAATAATTCCCCCTGATCTCTGGGTAGTCAGATCGGACGCCCATATGAATTGTTGCGCACGTAAAACATCCTTAGGCAGTCGGAAATCGGAAAAAGTAGCCTGTCGGCGATGCGTGGCAAAATTTGGAGTTAAATAACTACCCAAAGTATTTCGGTATCCTCACCGATGCTACAGAGCCTGTGCACTGTGCTGAGCTTCTTCGGACTCAGACTTGAGATAGAAGAAGAACGGAGCACTTATTGGTTACTACCAGTGTGCCATAATGTTAATCCGTAATTCACAATATAAACCTCATTGTGTCACAGCACAAACCGTATTTATAGTGAATATGCTTTTTTGTGTGATGGTGCAATGGATATGTATTCGTGAGTATTGTTCATATCAAAGTTCATTCTGTATGTTTTCGTAAGTATACAGTTGGCATCAAAGTACAATCCGTATGTTTTTGTAAGCATATTGTTTGTATCAAAGTACAATCTGTATGTTTTCGTGAGTATCCTCTTTGTATAAAAGTACAATCTGTATGTTTTTGTGAGTAAACAGTTTGTTTCAAAGTACAATCTGTATGTTTTCGTGAGTATTTGTTTCAAAGTACATTCTGTATGTTTTCGTGAGTATACTGTTTGTATCAAAGTACAATCTGAATGTTTTCGCGAGTATCCTGTTTGTATCAAAGTACAATCTGTATGTTTTCGTGAGTATACTGTTTGTATCAAAGTACAATCTGTATGTTTTCTTGAGTATCCTGTTTGTATCATAATACAATCTGAATGTTTTCGTGAGTATACTGTTTGTATCTAAGTACAATCTGAATGTTTTCGTGAGTATACTGTTTGTATCTAAGTACAATCTGTATGTTTTCGTGAGTATATTATTTGTATAAAAGTACAATCTGTATGTTTTCGTGAGTATATTATTTGTATAAAAGTACAATCTGTATGTTTTTGTGAGTAAACTGTTTCTTTCAAAATACAATCTGTATGTTTTCGTGAGTATTTGTTTCAAAGTACATTCTGTATGTTTTCTTGAGTATCTTGTTTGTATCAAAGTACAATCTGTATGTTTTCGTGAGTGTACTGTTTGTATCAAATAACAGTCTGAATGTTTTCGTGAACATACTCTTGTTGTCCCTGTACAGTCTGTATAGTTCCGTGATACTGTGTATATGAGGGTGCAGTATGCATGATTTCGTGAATACTATTTATGTAATGGTACAAAATATTTGTTTGCTCGTTACTCTAAGGTACAGTCTGTATGTTTACTAATTTTGCTGTGGTACAATTTGTATGTTTACGTGAATATGTTCGTTGTGCTACGGTACTGCCAGTATGTTTTCGTGATTACTATTTATGTTCCTCGTGTGGATTTCAGGGCCACATTGTGGCAAAACAAATATAGACCCACTGCCTGGCTAACATGCATGTCGTTAAAGTCGACGAATTGGGGTTTCCTTCCAAATCAGAGTGTATCTGCCTGAGAGGCAATGAATCAGCAGTCAACATACAAATCAGTGAGATCTGTAAAACGGAGATGCATGGTACAATCAGCTTTTAGAACAGCTTCTTTAAAGTCTTACAGTCTAGAGGTGAATGATCAACCAGAACTTTCCGCAGAGCTTTACTGTCGGTGAACGCGCGGTACAAGACGACTACGTGTGTGAGAGCATTTCATATCAACCACAAAGAGAAAATTCAAGCCGTTTTC
>CAJHNH020000986.1:190000-193345 GCA_905116865.2 Candidula unifasciata | reverse complement strand
AAGAGCACTATTAAGACTGATGTTCATTTCTGTAAGGCTGTTCTTAATGCCATCACTCAATATTTTCCGAGGTCTTCCTATTCGCTCTATACCCGTTATAACGTTTTAGAATGGCCCGCTGTGGTGGATAGTACCAGGGCATTCTTGTTATGTGTCCAAACCACTTCATTTGTTGTTCTTTGATGACCTGTAAGACTGACTTTAGTCTGATTTCATGATTTCGTATTCTGTCTTTCCTTGAAACTGCAGCTCTTCTAAGGCTTTTCATCTCTGTTGTCACAATTTTATGTTCATTCCAGGATGTAAGTGTCCACGTTTGGCATTGATAGCATAGTGTTGCCCAAAAAATAGTTCTGATAAGATTCACTTTAGTACTCCGACAGGGGAGATAGTTGCCCCATTACTTAATCTAATAAACAACAAAGATTTCCTAGCTCAGATTGCGGGGTCCTATTGTAGTGGGGTAGGGGGAATAGACTGCCTTAACAAGCATTTTGTAAAAGGCAGCTAGTTCAGGATGTTTATGTATAGTAGGAGTGCGTCTGGCAAACAACCACAACTTCCAGCCGCTATTTAGAGAAAAAAAAAGTAGAAGTAAAAGAAGAGGAAGAGGAAGAAGAAGAAGAAGACGAGAAGAAGAAGAAGAAGAAGAAGAAGAAGAAGAAGAAGAAGAAGAAGAAGAAGAAGAAGAAGAAGAAGAAGAAGAAGAAGAAGAAGAAGAAGAAGAAGAAGAAAAAGAAGAAGAAAAAGAAGAAGAAGAAGAAGAAGAAGAAGAAGAAGAAGAAGAAGAAGAAGAAGAAGAAAAAGAAGAAGAAAAAGAAGAAGAAGAAGAAGAAGAAGAAAAAGAAGAAGAAAAGAAGAAGAAGAAGGAAAAGAAAAAAAGAAAAAGAAGAAGCAGAAGAAGCAACAGAAGCGTAAATATAAGTTTTTTAAAGTTATATTTTCTTCCTCATCGCTTCGATGATGATAGTATACGTTTACAGCTAACATCGTTACACTTATAACTGGTAGCTTTTACACGTCGAAGTTTCTGCATTAGTGGCATGGCATGCAGTGGGATCCTTTTCGTTGTTTGTGACACATTTAAAAAAAAAAAGGTTTTCCGTTCGGTTTGCGTTTGCTGAGGTCAGATCGTCAAGTTGGCTGTCTCCATGAATTCGCATGGCAGGTGTATATCTCGTGTGGCTTCCCTTAACTTTTCTCTGCACACTGAGGTTTGGTTTCGGTTCGTTTTTAATATCCTACCCCCAGATGACGTCTAAGAAAAGACCAAAATTGTAGAGGGTGGTAAGACTGGGTTTCACGGCTTTCTGATGCTTTTAACGACCTCAAAACATCTAGAACTGGCCCTAACCCCAACCCACCGACGTCCTACGAGAGAGTGCAGAATTGGTCGCATGGTTGCATGTAGCCTAGGTCCCACGACTGCATGCAGCCTATCTATCACAACCTGAAATATTAGACTGTGCCGAGACCTGTGGATTTCCCTTGTTTGGGGTAGGATATTAATAAAGCACCTTGTGTCTCTTCGTAGTTGTGAGAATAGTGAGCAGGCCTGCCAAATAGGCTCAAGTGTGAGTGATCCCATCTGACATGCACACGGTAGGGACTGTACATGCTTGATTGCCGAGGTTCTCAAACTGGGAGTCGTGGGTGTATGCCAAGGGTGCCGTGGCAATAATCAAGAATTGTTGCCAATCTGCTTGAGATTAGCGAAGACAGTAGTTTAAAACTGAAATAACGTGAAGAAAGCCAAGCAGAGTTTTGGATGCAGGTGTATTCAGAAAACAATGTTATAGGCAAGGCTGCAGTGCGTTCTCAACTTAAGCTCACATAAAAAAACACACACATAACACACACACACACACAGAGAAGAAAATGTCCTGTGTCACGTGATTTGAGAGTGAAATTAACTAAACTTCCTATATACATAAAGGGTATAGACAAAATGCACGCAGTTTCATTCATCGTACTAAAGACAATTGAACATTCAAAGCGCACTGCTTTTCATTATTTTTCTAAGCATTCAAACCGCTTTAAGGGTAGATTTAATGCGAAATGTTGTTTAGCACGACAGGGGTGCCGCGACGAAAAATGTTTCAGAACCACTGCTTTATTGTATACATGGAGTATTAGAGCCTGAAAAGGGTTGAAAACCACTGTACTGAACTGCTCCAGGCAAGGAACGGAAATCTAATGGATGCACGCCTGCCAACAAACGCACTTACCTAAGTTCCCGCAGATTTTACGGAAAGAATCGAATTACCATCAAGCCAACAGCAATGGCGGGACAGTAAAGTCTCCAACATATCGATTACAATTTATCCCTTTACAATGATTGACAACCGAGAGGTATTCGATATTTGGCATCCCGTCTTAATTAACATATGAATACGAATCTCTGCGGTAACACAGTAAGGCAGGCTGCACACTTTCGCCATCGGTGCGCCGCATTCTTGTATCGATTTCTCTGTTTACTGAAGTTCCGTTGTAAACGAACTGCAGGCATTTGGAAAATGTGCCTTAGATTTTCTTTTTGTGTGTTCGTCTGACCCTAACCATTAAGGGCCTATTGCATAAGTGGGTTCCGGGGACCTATTTTAGGGGAAGGAAGAATAGAACTACTGCCTACATGTCATTAAATGTGACTAATTAGAGATTTTTTTCTCCCTAGTCGCAGGAACCAAAATTCTGCACACACATAAGCAGATTTGGAAAACGGATGTGCACGTAGAAGTCACATCCTGGGAACAAGACTAAAGTCTAAAAGTGGAGGAACAATTACAGTTTTCCGCCAGAGCTAACAGACGATGAACTGTACGAAGAAGAAGAAGAAGAAGAAGAAGAAGAAGAAGAAGAAGAAGAAGAAGAAGAAGAAGAAGAAGAAGAAGAAGAAGAAGAAGAAGAAGAAGAAGAAGAAGAAGAAGAAGAAGAAGAAGAAGAAGAAGAAGAAGAAGAAGAAGAAGAAGAAGAAGAAGAAAGAAGAAGAAGAAGAAGAAGAAGAAGAAGAAGAAGAAGAAGAAGAAGAAGAAGAAGAAGAGAAGAAGAAGAAGAAGAAGAAGAAGAAGAAGAAGAAGAAGAAGAAGAAGAAGAAGAAGAAGAGAAGAAGAAGAAGAAGAAGAAGAAGAAGAAAGAAGAAGAAGAAGAAGAAGAAGAAGAAGAAGAAGAAAAAGAAGAAGAAGAAGAAGAAGAAGAAGAAGAAGAAGAAGAAGAAGAAGAAGAAGAAAGAAGAAGAAGAAGAAGAAGAAGAAAAGAAGAAGAAGAAGAAGAAGAAGAAGAAGAAGAAGAAGAAGAAGAAGAAGAAGAAGAAGAAGAAGAAGAAGAAGAAGAAGAAGAAGAAGAAGA
>CAJHNH020000986.1:102500-187500 GCA_905116865.2 Candidula unifasciata | reverse complement strand
TCGCAGGTCGACCAAGTCTAAAATGGGTACCAGGATGGCTGTCCTGGAGAAGTAAAGATGGCATGCGTAATGCTGACCACATTACCCACATTGTCTGTAAAAATATGGTTGCTCTTTCCATGTGCCCGATGCGCCTAAACTTTTACTTTACCTACGAGTGTTGTTAACATTTGAACCAGTAAGATCGATTTTAAATAGGACTATTGTGTCAAAAAAAAGTACACAGAATAAGACAGATTATATCAGCATATATTGCACTAACTCCACAGACGGTGATTACAAAAATAGGAATGACAGTATTGTCGAAAAAAAATACAGCAACTAAAAATACGCACTGTACTTAATCAGTAGGCCCGTATTGTGTTTCAACAGACAAGCGAAATCTGTATTTCTTACCACCGATCTTAACTAAGCCTTATATTTGAGATAGGGTATGCTGAAAACAAAAACAAAAGAAACAAAAAATAATCTGGAACCCACTTTCAGGTTAGGTGTTATTTATAGAGCAGCACGGCAAATTAAAAACGACAACACTGCATTGCCTTTTAAACTAATCAATAGCATTTAAACGACAACAAAATTTATTTAGCCAGAAAGAAAAGTCTGCTTAACTGTAGTACATTGGCGAGCAAAACAAACCTCAGGGCGCAACATATCTTGTACACGAATACACACTAAAATGAGTGTTTAATCGGCCATTGAAAGCAACCAAACCCGATATCTGTGGTAGCGATACCGCCCTATCATGCACATTGATTTCACATCACAAGTCATTACAAACGGTACAGTCAGCTGTTGGCCTTGTCTACTAATAGCCACACATGAACAGATAGATTACACCAGCTTGTCTTCCTTATGACATCTGGTTACCGAAAGATGCTCTGACCCGCAGGAAAACGTCTCCAATTTCACTCCCCCAAGCGAGATCCACATTCAGTAACTTTAGAAAAGTTACAACCCGTAACGTTTCAATAATGCTGATAGCCGCCACTGAGGGACAATTATAGTTTATTGGAAGGACTCGCAACGATTCTGGGTTGACTATGGGAGTAAGCGACTCCTGTTTTGTCCTCACGGAGTGTGAGGGGGTTTCAGTTACGACCCAGTATGCGCGGACAAACAGGGTTCAGCGCGCATGAGTAAACTTTGTGTTCCTTTTTTCTGATGATCTGACGATGATCATCATCGCGGTCTTCTAGACAAATTACAGCAGAGATGGCGCACATCATTTTAGCATCAGGCTTATTAGGTTTGAAGCAATTCTGTCTGTCTGTCTGTCTGTCTGTCTGTCTGTCTGTCTGTCTGTCTGTCTGTCTGTCTGTCTGTCTGTCTGTCTGTCTGTCTGTCTGTCTGTCTGTCTGTCTGTCTGTCTGTCTGTCTGTCTGTCTGTCTGTCTGTCTGTCTGTCTGTCTGTCTGTCTGCGTGTCTGTCTGTCTGTCTGTCTGAGTGTCTCTTTGTTTGTCTGTCTGCATATCTGTCTGTCTGCCTGCCTGTCTATCTGCGTGTCTCTTTGTCTGCGTGTCTGTATGTCTGTCTATCTGTCTGCATGTCTGACTGAATGTCTGGTAGCATGTTTGTCTTGCTGTCTGTCTGCTTATGTGTCTGTCTGTCTGCATGTCTGTGTGTTTATGTGTATGACCGCCAGTCTTTGTTGCACTAAGCGACGTCCATTCGCTTGTGAGGTATTGAGGCCAGTGTCTCCTACTAAATGTAGCCACACTAACCCACATTTCGAGTTAGATATATTCATCTGTAGACCCATATTGCAACAGAAGATTATGCAAAGTATTGTAGGGCTGGACCAAAAGAGTTAAATATCTCCGTTCTTCTGGCGTCTAGACTGCAACAGAAATGACGCGATTAAGCATAGCATTGTTGAAGTAGACAGAGAGGTCGCCTGTTGTCCTGCAGGAGAATCGATCCCACACACTACAACAGTCGGCTGGCTTAATCAGGGAAGACACTTTAACGACCAGTGACATTGCAGTTGATTGTAACAGTTTCACATTATCCGGCTGCCGAGTTCCTGGTCCCGAGGAAGGGCAGAATAAAGATGTCTTTTGTTTTCTGTCGCTTGTATGTATATAGGGAAGTGAGGATAAATCTGGATTGGTCTTCGAAAGAGCAGTCAGACATTGAGAGGCCGAGAAACCAGGAGAGATCTGCACCAACAAAGAAACAGCCCATGAAATTAAATTCACTTGACCACATTTGTATTAGCGAAAAATTATTTGGAAGCTGCGGAGAAGTGGTTTTATAGAAGAATGATGAGAATACCCTGGACAGATAAAAAAGAGAGTAATGATGATGTCTTGAAAGAAACTGACTCACGAAGAAAACTGATTGCTTACATCAGAAAGAGACATTCTTTGGTCATGTGATGAGAAGGAGAAAACTGGAGTACATCGTGGCAGTAGGAAAGCTGGTGGGGATAAGAGACAGGGGACGATCGAGAGAAAAGATGCTGGACAGATTCACATCATCACATGGAGGATCATCTGTGTCAGATTTGATTGAAAGTACACAAGACAGAAGGTTGTGGATAGACATGACAAAAGACATGACATGGACTTTAAGAAGAAGAGCCACAATTGCGTAAGCAAAGTTTCATAGAAATCAGAGGGGGTGGGGGGGGGGGGGTGGTAGAGAAATATGTGCATTGACATTTCTCGATCAATAAATGGTGTGTAGCGTTAGACTTTAGTTTGTATCGTGTAGTTCAGGGCTGTTCAGGTGGCTGTCCGTGGGCCAGATCTGGCCCGCGGAGGCTTAGCAAGTGGCCCGCGGATCACTGCCAGTTGTTTTATATTAGCTTTAGATGCTAGCCCCTGAGTTTACTTGGTTGAATAGTAGAGTTGATTGTATATTCTAAAAATATTGGTTCAAAGAACCTACTGGGGGATGTTGGGGAAGAGGGGAGGGCAGTGGGTGGATATACCTACTATTGCTTAACAAGCATGTCGTAAGGGATGACCAATTAAAGTATTTTAATAATCGGATGTGGTGTGTGTGTGTGTGTGTGTGTGTCTGTCATTTATCCCCTCCTGGCAGTTACATCAACAGGGGGCTGCATGGTCTCGAGGCATGGCGTCTACCTCTAGTGCTGGAGGTCTCGAGTTCAAGCCCCGGTGAAGGCTGGGATTTTTTTTACGTGGGCTTCTGGTAATTTCCCCTGGTCTCTGGGTAGTAAGATCTGCGCTAAGATTCTTCGCACTCAAGCTTCAGTTAGAAGTGAACAGGCACTTGTTGATTACATCCCTTGTGTCATAATGTTGGTCCGTCGTGTAAACTCAAACCTACCTGTACAGTTTTGATATCCTGAGATCCGACGACTGCAGCATACGGATTGCAGACCAACAGGTCCTGAAGGGTTGACACTGTGAGAGTAAATAATCTCAGTGCATGGAATAGACCAAAAGGGCAGGCCTAGATAACCCGCCCAGCCTGCAAGGCTCTCTTGTGGGTTCCAGGGCCCCATTCTTGTGTTTAAAAACAAAAAACAGACCCCGAGCCTCCCTAGCAGTCATGTTGTATAATGCTTCAGTAACATGTGTCAGTTCGTCAGCTGACACGCCTCCGTGCCATGGCAAAAGGATGTCAAGAATCGTCTCGTATTGTTTTTCAATGTCTCTCCTTTTTTTTTTTTCTTCAATTCCCACATATCCTTTATGCGAGCACAACAATTCAAACCTCCGCCTTCACATAATCCGACCTGAAAATGAGGACTTTCTTTCTGGGTTCCTGTGATAAGGTGTTTTCGTGCGCTGCAGAGATGACCACAGAGACATTCACACGCCCACTAAACCAGATGCATCCATACACCCACTGACACGCACGAACAGGAAGTAACACCTACATATATGCAGCCATTGAAACACATACCGACACATAGTGCTCGCAAGCAGATGCAAACACGCACACTTACACACAGAAACACTATACATACAGGCACACACACACACACACACACACACACACACACACATATATATATATATATATATATATATATATATATATATACACACACACACACCATTCACATACACATGCACATACTTGCAAGCAGATGCACCGACACATACAGGAAACATATATACACACATCATTCACATACACATGCACATACTTGCAAGCAGAGGCAGCCACACATACACGATACACATATATATTAATCAACCACGACATATTCACATATGCATACACATGGACATACTTGCAAGTAGAGGCAGCCCCCCACACACACACACACACACACAACACATCAGATACACACCACATTACGTTCACATTATAGCAGTCATGTGCAGCCACGCACGCACACAGTAAACACACACACACACACACTCGTAGTGTGACGCAGCCACGCTCGCACACAGTAAACACACACACACACAACACACACACACACACACACACTCGCAGTGTGACGCAGCCACGCACACACACAGTAAACACACACACACACACAACATAGACACACACACCCATTACACACTAAGACCACACGTACATCACATAAACACGAAATCACACAGACATATATACATACACACATACACTTACACACACACTTACACACACACAAACACACACACACTTACACACATCCACTTACACACAAACAGGTACTGCAGTATAAAAGCAGGAATGCCTAGAATGTTTAGAAATGCGGGTGGTCGCGAACACAACTAAAGGATAGAGCTATCAGATACCGAGGTGTGGGCTCTTGTTCTATTCACGGCCCGTTAGAGGTGACGGCTTTTGCAAGTCGGGAGATACCTACCGAGGAGAAACGCCGATGACTTCAAATTTCCAGTGGCTGGTGGCGACGAGACACCATCTGAAGCCAAGCCGAGACCTGAATGAGCCCTAAAGATTCCCCTATGGGTTCTTGGGTTTCATATGGGGTTTGGGTTGGCAGGGCTGGCCCTGCTGCTCCCATGTTGTAAAAGGCGTCTGAGTAGTGTTTTGCTTAATCGGATTATTTAGACGAAATACTCAGATATCACAGGCTAGCTGTAAACCACAACATAACAGTCCTACATCCCTATCCCTACCAGACAAGAAAAAAAGAAGAAGACGACGAAAAAGAAGCAGAAGAAGAAGAAGAAGAAGAAGAAGAAGAAGAAGAAGAAGAAGAAGAAGAAGAAGAAGAAGAAGAAGAAGAAGAAGAAGAAGAAGAAGAAGAAGAAGAAGAAGAAGAAGAAGAAGAAGAAGAAGAAGAAGAAGAAGAAGAAGAAGAAGAAGAAGAAGAAGAAGAAGAAGAAGAAGAAGAAGAAGAAGAAGAAGAAGAAGAAGAAGAAGAAGAAGAAGAAGAAGAAGAAGAAGAAGAAAGAAGAAGAAGAAAGAAGAACAAGAACAAGAACAAAAGAGAAGCAGCAGCAGCAGAACTTAGTGTAAAAAAACGTAACGTCCCACTGCCACTTCTCTGGTCTCTCATTCTCTCCCAGGAATCGGAGAACCATAGGTGTCGATTTCACGCCAGCTGTTTTTGCTCCAGTTGCAAAATTTGAGCCCAGTGTGGAAAGTGTTAAACAAATTACCAGTAATGATTGGTACACAGATAATTAATTTGTTCTGCGACTACCGTTCATTATCCACAGCAAACAATTTGTCCGCTGTAGTATCCCTTACATAGGCAAAAGCAGTGTTCTTCATTCTGGTAGTTTGGGGAATCACAAGAGCTTCCCAAAAATGTCTTGTTCACTCCATATGTGTGTTCCTGGCTCCATTTTGAAGAATAAAGAATAGACCTGTTAGCCCTACTAACAGGCTATGAGTTATGAGTTATGAGTTAGGTTATCTACACAGCACTCCGGACACATCCACAGGACCTCATTTTCCCCTCTCAACATATCCATCAACGATGCGGGGTTAATAGTGCCAGTCCTATGTTGATTTCCAAAACTTCGTGTGCGTTTGGTGTGATTCTCATGTTTAGCTATATCAATCTTTACTCCTAATTTTCGTATTCTTAGCAGTGATGGGGACACGTTGCTTCCAAAATCCTCAGAACGTCCTATCTCTCTAAGGGCAATGACAATGTCTGTGTGATGCATGGGCCGGCTATCTTCAGTTAATGCAGCATCTGCCAGTCTACCAGCCCTCTCATTACCAAAAACGCCTGCATATCCTGGGACGAATATAAAGGTAACTGCAACAGGCCATTTTGTAGGAGGCGACTAATACGTATGTTTCCTACATAGTTGGAGTACATGTTAGTGCACTGTAGGATACCAACAGTCTGCATACAAATATGCCACATCTGCCAAACGGAGGTACATTTCAGGTTCTGGATCAACACCAGAGTTTCCGGCCGGAGTTTACAGCTGATGTTCGATCAGAAGAAGGAGCTGAAATCTTGGTGGTTCACAACAACATCTTCCCCGTGTGGGTTCCGGGGCCCTCTTACAAGGAAAACAAGAATAGACCCACTGCCTACCCAAATGCATGGCGTAAGAGTCGACTAATTGGGAGCTTTCTTCCAAGTCGCAGTGAACCTGCCTGAGAGGCAAGCAACCAGAAGTCTGCATACAAATGAGTCAGATCTGTAAAACGGATGCACACGCAACACGTAGGTTCTGAAACAGGACTGCATTCCAGAAGTGGTTGAACAACCAGAATTTTTCGCCAGAGTTTACAACTGGTGAACGCGAAGAAGAAGAAGACTACAACATATCGTCACTTAGTTATACAACTCTCATATACTAAGGGTTTTCTTCAATTTCCTATTTGTATAACAATGTGTCTTAACCATATCAGTAGATAAAAACATTTTAACAAAAGCTGAACGATGCAATCTACTGGATGTTACTGCAGCGTTAAATCTGTCAGAAACAACGCCCCAGCCATGCACATGGCCTCCTCGACTTGTGACCGAGTTCCGTTCCGACTGACAGATCGTAAGTTGAATTTAAATTGTCCAACAATATTTTCAAATGAAACAGGTTAAACAGACTGTACATGAAACACACAAATTCAATTTCTATAGATACAGTTATTGTATATAATAGAATATACATTATAATAAGCAATATTGCATCAGTTCCAGGAACTTTTCGACACTACCAGTGTAGTTTTATTGTTTTATTTTCTTTATTTTCTATTTTCATTCTTATAGTTTTTTTTTTAATGTTTTGTGTGTAGGTGTAAGGGCGGGTGGTCAACTGTCACTTTAATTGAAAATGTCAATTTTGTGACAAAGGGATTTATTATTATTATTATTATTATTATTATTATTATTATTATTATTATTATTATTATTATTATTATTATTATTATTATTATTATTATTATTATTATTATTATTATTATTTTAATTTCTATTATTATTATCTGACAAAGAGTATGCTTTCAGGATTGTTTACCACACACTGAATAGACGATTGCTAAAAGTGACCGAGGATGTATCAATAAAACTTTGCTATGTTATGTAAACAGAAAGATCGTGTGATAAATGGGAAGTTACTATGGTAATCACATGACTGATTTAGAATTTTCGGCGGATAAATGTACAGCAACTCGACAATGTGGTCTGTGCATGTCAGCAAGAAAAGGATTCATTGCGTGCTTGATTATATGTTGATTCAACTTGTTGTAATACACCTGACGAGAAATAGCAAAATATGCCAGGCAGTATATTGTACAATGTAGTATTTGTGTCCATTATTGTTATTATTTTTTTTTTTTTAATGCTATTGGTTAGCTGTCAGCGGTCCAGGAACCTTTTCCCCCGTTTTTAAACTTCCACTTTCAAACAGGCCATCTAAGAATGTATTCTGTGCTGGCTTTAATCTCCTTCTTCGCGTTTACCGGCTGAAAACCCAGGCCAAAAGTTCGGGATGTTCGTTCACCTCTGGACATGTAGCCGTGTTCCATAACCTGTTTAACACATGCAACTTTGTATGCAGACAGTTGGTTCCTTGCCTCTGCAGCAAATACACTTCGACTACAAAGGAAGCCCCCCCCCCCCCCCCCACCATTTGGTCGATACGACATGCTTGGTGGTAAAGTGTTGGTTCTATGCTTGCTACACCCCACAATGGGGCCCTGGAACCCACACAGTGATCCAGTTTCAATAAAATGTATACAGTCTCATGACCTCTAGCGTACACACATAACAAAAAAAAAAAAACAAAAATACATTGAAAACAAAAAATAAGCGCCTTGGAGAATAAAGTAAAGTAAAAGTCGGGAGATGTGACCCAGCACATTTGCCCACGGCTATAAACCATAACTGCTCTGCCACCAGTACGGACAGCTGATAATAAACTGTCCGCCTGTGTCGCCGCCGGCATGCAACTCCGTAGCTACAGCGACATTCCTCTATTTACCCCAGAGTGTTAACTCTGGTACCCATTTCCTAGAGGCTGGGTGAACCCCGGGAAACGCCCGGTTTCGAACACCGACCGTGGGCTGCAGCGAGTCGCAGCTAGATTTGAAAGCGAGTCTCCTATCGACTGTGCTAACCCGGCCTTGAAAAGTGTTTTTGCAACTCGGCACCAAAAATACTGAGCCTGTTCTCTAACACTCTAAATGGTTTTTTCACGTTGATTTGGACTTCTAGTAATTCCCCCTGGTCTCTGGGTAGTGAGATCGGGCGCCCGTGTGTATTGTTGTGCAAGTAAAAAATCCCATGGCAGTTGGAAATCGAAAAGTGTAGTCTAACGGCGCTGCCAGGGAAAAATTGGAGTTAAAAATCTACCCAAATTTTTTTAGGATCCTCGCCGGTGCTACAGAGCCTGTGCATTGTACTCAGCTTCTTCGGACTCATACTTGAATAAGAAGAAGAACGGTACACTTTTCGGTTACTACCCGTGTGCCATGGTGTTGATTCGTTGTTCAAACTTCAAACTTCTAAATTGTATGCTGCCAACAGAGAAGAAATCCTGCATGTTTCAACCTGAATGAAGATAAAGCTGTATGGTCTACGAGCAGTTATGGACTGTGCGATAGCTTTCCGAATCATTAGTTACCAAATCATGATATACATTTTCTGACAGAATAATCGAAGAAGTAGAAGAAGAAAGGGGGCCAAATGTGTAAAAAACGCGTTGAAGAACACTGGCTAAAATCTCGCCCACACAAGTGAGAACCCGTGCACACGACGATATTCAATGGACTCCGGGACTGTCACGTTCAATTTGTACGCGGATCCCAACTCTCTTAAATCCAGGTTGGGAGCTCTCGAGTCAGAAGTCAGTCTGGTGTGTTGGCAGCTGGTTCTGTCGATCAGTGTTGTCCACTATTGTTAGGGACACAAATAGAATTAAACAAGCTTCCAAGGCTTACCTGCCAGGGGCAGCTTGTACCCTTTGTGGTTCTGTGAATAGAATACATCCCTTCTCTTGACGGCAGAATCAAGTCAGGTGTTTTCAATGAAAACCGGTGTGTTTTGATTTTTCGCGTTTGGTGACAATAGTGACCCTGCGTCCGCATACAAGATAATAGCCTCCTTCTGTTGACTCCTTAGTTTGAGGTGAAACTAACCCACGACGCACAACCGGGGTATTCTTATCGCCAGGTATCCCAGACATAATAGGAAGGTGTGAAAATTGAACGCACAGGTAGAGTTGGCGTTGTGTCCACTCGAGAAATTCGACCTGTCGCCGTGGACAAACAACCAGAGTGACCAATCCGGCCCGTTGATTGTATCTTCTATGGCGGGCGGGGCTATTCGGGATCAAGTGACGGTCCGAAGGAAGCAATAAAATCTGAGCGGCTCAAAAGCCTACGCAACTTCAAAGGAAACCGCCAGGTGTAATAGCAGGTTTTAGAGACCATTGAAACCACTCAGCAATCAAATATGGTTCCAAGAGCGCGAGATTCAGGGACTTGTTAGATGGAGTCCACCCACCCATGGAGAATAATCGGTTGATGGCTACAGCTGGCGAAGAGGCTATGCCGCTATGTCCCCTGAAGTCTGAAGAGTGGAGAAATATGTGCACACTTGTGCTAGGTGTAAACACCTTCTCACTTCCAGTACAAATATACAACACACAAACTTTAGCGGTTTTATATTTTTTTTTTTCATTAGGCAGTGGAATGAACGAATAAATGTGGTTTTCATTTTAGCATTCACCGGCTGTAAACTTCAGGGCGAAAGTTGTGATTCTTCATCCACTTCTGGACTTTTTGCATTGTTCCCGAACATGAAATTTGCATGCACACCTGTTTTAGAGGTCACACTTATTTGCACGCAGACTGTTCGTTCCTTGCCTCACATGCAGATGTACTCCGGCATTGAAGGAAACAGCCCTAATTAGTCGCTTTTACGACATGCTTGTTATGGGTTATGGGTCTATTCTTCTCCCATATTACCCCCCCCCCCCCCTCCTTGCTTTTTTTCCCCCTGAAAAAATTGCTACCAGAACTGATACAGGGAAAAGAAGGAGTTAAATAGAATGAAAAAAAAAACCTATATTAGAGATTTCTGTCTATTCATAGCTCTGGCTAAAGCGCTTAAGGATCCTAAGCCTTGTTTGTAAAACAAGTAATAATACAGTGCGAACTTGCAATCACGCATAATATTTCAATTAATATTAGTCATACAAGAAAGTAAACAGAAAGCAAGTTTCTATACAAGGTTAGGGAGCCGGTTAAAGGGGAAATGGGGAGGGAGTCATTTAGCTCTGTTACAAATCGTCTAGTAGAGGTGAGGTAGGGGCTGGTTGGGAGCACTTAACCCACACATTTTAAAACAAATGTATGTGATAAACAAACAGACAAAATATTGATTGATTCTCATAGAGAAAAGTAGAAAACTAAAAGGACACACCAGGCAACATAAAAATCGACAGCTTTGTTTTTACCGTGTCGGGATTTGAACAAATCATATATAAATGACGAATGCGCCTAGCTATGAAAACAAGTTTACTAAGCGCTTGACCAGCCCTAAAAAAATGGAGGAGACGGGTTCGATTGTGGACTACAGCTTAGAGTGTATGTTTTCTGGGGTGTCCTTCTATCTCTCTGCTTCTTTCTATAAGTATCTGTTTGCCTTTTATACAGGGTTGTTTGAAGTCATGGATACACTTTCATTTGTCTATATTTTCTTCAGTATTCATTGTATATTCTTAATATACATACAAGAGAGAGAGAGAGAGAGAGAGAGAGAGAGAGAGAGAGAGAGAGAGAGAGAGAGAGAGAGAGGTGTACAGTTTCAAATACTTCCTCTACCAAACTCTCTAGCCGACGTGCAGAACCGTGTCACAGCTACAGTGAACTCAGTTACACAGGAGATGCTTCTTAGTGTGTGGGATGAGTTTGGCTACCGCTTAGATGTTTGCCGAGCAGAAGACGGCGGCAATATTGAACATCTATCATCTCTGTTGTAATATCGTAAACTTTAGACCTTCTCCACTCTCTCTTGTACGTCTATTATTATTATGTAATATATATTCAAGGGAATTTACATTAATTTTGAATGTGGCGCAGTGATTTATGTCACAGGCGTGAGGGGAAGTTAAGTCCAACATGATGTGTATAAGGAGATACTCCGTACGTCACTCGGGCGCCAGTCCTTTACTATCCTGGTTGTACGGAACCTCACGCAAGACCACTACAGCACGTCCTCATCGTGCGCCATGGATAATGTCTCAAATGAGCATTAACAGAGCTGTCAGGGGATCTCGGAGTTCGGCGGCCCCCAGAGGTGATGTGTCCTTGTGGCTCTCATCAGCCCGCCACCAAACGCTTGGGTGAAAAATGTTATCAAAACTCATTAGGAACATGAGTAGGTTTGCTAAACGTACAGCCAAAATTACAACCCTTGGTTAAAAGACTGCTGAGTAAAGAGAACATTGTCCACTGCACATCCTCTGTTAACCCTCAGTGTCGTCGTCACCGCGCTGAGGTACACCACAACAGCAACCATCCATAGGCTGGCCATTCATGTACATCCTCGGTTAACCCTCAGTGTCGTCGTCACCGCGCTGAGGTACACCACAACAGCAACCATCCATCAGATGGTTAAGCCTAAATGTCCGACAAAACTAGATCATACGGATCAAAATCTGACCATCAAAATTTGTATTGAACTGAAAAAGACCGAATGCCCACACCCAAAGACCCCACTCGCCCGAGTGTTGGGACAAAACTGATAACGATATGCCTGATGCAGGATGTAAAATTCTGTCGGGCTAACGGCTCGTCAAAGAAATCTAACGTGCGAGGAAAAAAAAAAAAGAATGTACCTATCTGTGTGGTCACAAAAGTCCAAAACCCACGGGCTGCTCCCCGCTGACTTCCAGAGGGCGCAGCCCCTGTCGAGCGGGAGGCCTGATACGGTTGTGAGGTTAAGCAGGCATGTGCAGGACGTGACGATTCCTTGGGTGAGCCCAGAACCAGAGCGCCATGTGCCGGCTCTGCATGCATGGAAGCCTCGTTGGATGGCGTTGAATGCCTATGATCTGCCCCTGCCTTCCCTTGAGGGCTAACTGCTCCACAGGGGGCTGCCCGAAAGGGGTACTCCGGTGGCAATACCTGCGGCGAAGGAGACAAGGCGGACACCACACAAATCAGGCAACGTCTCGACCCACACAAAACAATGGCCACAGTCACCCTAGAAATAGGCCTGACGTCTTCCTTCGTAGTCGGAGTACAGCTGCCCATGAGGCAGGAAATGAAAAACGGTTGTACACAAAAATCAGGACCATATTATTAAGAGGGGTGAAAGCTAAAAGTCCAAGCGGACGATTAACCGGGACCTTCCACTGGAATTCACAGCCGGTGATCGATTAAAAAAAAAAAAATAAATAATAATTAATTTTGAATTAGAAATGGGTAGAAGATGTCGTAACTGACCTCTACTAAAAAATGAAATTGTGTGCAAGTGGGGCAAGAATGATACAAGTATTGAGGTGGACTCGTTAGAACAATATGTCATGGACCGTGTTGTGTGTAGAGGAAGGAATGAGAATGAAGGAAGAAAGACGGCAGAAAGGATGGGAGCTGAACGTTTGAGAAGAAACAGACTAAACACATATGTTGACAAGTATCCTCAAATCCCATGATGCAAATGTCGGAGACTGTATGGGCGGGCGGGTCCTGCTACTCGCCATGGGCTGCGAGTCCCATGCCTCTTCAATACGCATATTACACTATTGTCTGGAAAGAAGGAAAGGTGACCGTCTATTCATGAATAAAAGTGTTTTGTGAATAAACCTGTATATAATATTTCTTTGTGGTTTTTTTTTTTTTCTTCGAATGTTACACATATCTTGGACGTCTAGAGTAACTAGCATCGATTGCTTGAAAGAAGCTAATGAAAGAAGATCTCTATTTACAACAATAAAAAAAAAAAGACAAACACTGTTCTTTCGCCACATAATGAGACACTGGAGAACAGCGTGACAGCTGGAAAGATCAGTGGAAAAGGTGGTAGAGGCAGACCAAGAGAGATGATGCTGGATGGGCTGAAACAATGGCATGGATGGATATCATCAAGAGGGCTGTTCCAGGCAACCAGGGATCGTGATCTGTGAAAACGCATGAGGATGATGGTGATGATAATATTTATATGGCATGAATGGTTCTTCATCTGTTTATTTCTGTGTATTACTAAATTAAAAAAAAAAAAAAAATTACTGCAGCAGAAAAGTTCAAAGTACCCGAGCCTCGAAGTTTCGTCACCTCTGCTTCCATCCTTCCCCAGTTTAGCTTATAGTGGCTATTTAACTTTTATGACCATATACCCACAAAACTGGACAGGAAGACACGGTAAAGTAGTCCACTCGCAGCAGGAAACCGTTATCTGCCTAGTTGATCTGGCGAAGAAGGATTATAGATACTCCTAAATGACCATATTATTAAGAGGGGGGTCTAGCGATCCGTTCACGTGGTCTGTAATTAGCGCTGCCCACTGACCATCTTGGTCGAACGTGATCAAAGCTGTGGATCCCGTGGTCCGTCAGTTTAACAGCTGGACAGGTCAAACAACTTCTTGAAAGTTGCCAGCAATTCTCTAGGTTATTATGACCTTTTGAAGAAGATTTTCCGAGGACATGTTTGTGCTTTATGGCCAATAAAGATTCGGACAGGACTAGAGATGTTCCGTTAAGTTACGACCTGGCTCGGGAAGAAAATTAGAGGTTGGTGTTCCCCGGCGGCCGCGCACGTGTGGAAGTTGTGAGAGTCGAGGAGGATGTTGACGGTGACAAGTGAGTCAAATCGTTGCCAGTACTGGAATAATCTAAGAATGTCCTGTCACAAAACATCACCGAGGTTCCTGGTGACAGATAAAAGATCTTTCTTCTTCTTCTTCTTTCTTCTTCTTCTTCTTCTTCTTCTTCTTCTTCTTCTTCTTCTTCTTCTTCTTCTTCTTCTTCTTCTTCTTCTTCTTCTTCTTCTTCTTCTCCTCCTCCTCCTCCTCCTCGTTCGCTTTCACCAGGTACAAAATCCCATAGAAAGTTCTGTTTTTTCGTCCCTTTTTATTCTGGGGTCCTGTTCCATAATTTTGATTTTGTACACCTCTCTTTTACATATCTCTTCATGTGTACGTAGGCTGTGTTCTTTGCCTCTGATGCACTACGACTTTGAAAGAAGAACCTTAGTGGTCTTCCACGACATGTCTGTTAGGGACAGTTGGTCTATTCCACCAACCCCCTCCTCCTATCTTCCACCTCCATAATCGGCGTCGCCGCGACCCACGCCAATTCTTCTATGCATAAATTGTGTCCTTTGTTACCTATCTAAATGTCCGATATCTTTATCCGTGTGCAACAATGTTTTGTAGACAGTGAACAGGGTCGTCTTAACACGTAGGCCTGCTGAGCACTTGCACCTGGAGCCCCACCAGAGGTGTTTGAACAACGGATCATCTTGACACACTGGTAGTGTCCTTGCCTATACACCACTGGCTTTAAGGTTTTGAGGTTTTGAACAACAAATCAACATTCGGGCACACGGGTAGTAACCCATAAGTGCTCCGTTCTTTTCTTCAGATCTGAGTAAGCCCAGTACAGCGCACAGGCTCTGCAGCACCGGCGAGGATCCTGAAATACTTTTGGGTATATATTTAACTTCAAACTTTGCCCGTTTCGATTTCAAACTGACTAGGGTTTTTTACGTGCGCAACAATGCACACGGGCATCCGATCTCCCTACCCGGAGACCAGGGGAAATTACTAGAAGTCCGTGTGAAAAAATCCCAGCTTTCACCGGGGATTGAATCTGGAACCTTTAGCACCAGAGACGAACGCCATGACACGCAGCCCCCTTCCCACCAGAATATGCACCCTATACTAATCTGTGCATGCAACATTTCTGGCCATGATTACAAATATTTATGACGTTTAAAATAGGACCGTGTTAGCGCAGTCGATACGAGTATCGCTTTCAAATCCAGCTGCGACACGCTGCAGCCCACGGTCGGTGTTTGAAACCCGGCGACTCCCGGGTTTCACCCAGCCTCTATGAAATGGGTACCAGAGTTGACACTGGGTTAAATGGGGATACGTCGCTGTAGCTACGGAGTTACTTTCGGACGGCGACACAGGCGGAAGGCGACACAGGCGGACAGTTTCTTTTCAGCTGTCCGTACTGGTGGCAGAGCACTTATGGTTTATAAACGTGTGCAATGACGCTCATCCGACTGTAGTTTTTTTTTTTTTTTTAAACATTTAAAATATTTGTAATTAACATAAAACCGAAATTTTACCCCCCTCCCACTTCCTCACCCGTTACCCCTCCCCCACCGTTACGCTATTTTGTTTAAGTGCCATTAAAATAAATATGTGTTTAATAGTATCGACAATTTATCTTTCATTTCTGTAAGTCAGTGGCTCCTAACATTTCTAATGCGGTGACCCTTTAATACAGTTGCCTCGTGTAGTGGCGACCCAAAAACAATTATTTTGCTTCTATAACTTCAATGGTCTTAGGCGACCCCTGTGGTGTAACGACCCAAAAAAGCGTCCTTCGACCCGAAAAAAAATGGTCCTTCGACCCGAAAAAAAATGGTCCTTCGACCCGAAAAAAATGGTCCTTCGACCCGAAAAAAAAAAAGGGTGGCGATCGACAGTGTGAAAACCGCTGCTGCAACTGGTTGTTTAAAGGACCCCAGCACAGGCTGGCTCAGGGGCCCATAATGTTGTTAATGAACAGTTTGTGATCCATTGCTGCATTGGCAGAAGTGTCTATTTTCATTACATGTCGATGTAAAAGCTTTTTAATGTTATCAGTCCATATTCCCCTAAGGCGACCTCTTCAAATCTTTTCGTGTGTAGCGACTGCGTTTGTTGTTATTCTGGATTAATCCAGTAACAGAAAGTGTATTGATCGGCACTCATAGAAAGAAGTTGATAGAAGAACACACTAGAAATGTAAAAATCGAAAGCTATAGTTACCGTGCCGGGAATTGAACCTGTCACCTCCAGACGGCGTCTGCGCCTCGCCATAAATACAAGTGCACTAAGAACATCGTCAACTAGGCACCCCAAAAAAGAGGTCTTATTGGCCATGTCTATCGTACAGCTTGAAATCCACGGAATACGGGCATAATTCTTTTCAAACCATTGAAATGGCACCATAGGTTACAGACATTTATATTAACGAAGCATATGCCGAATAACAATCACAACAACAATTTACGGACACAGTAGACCTTAATGCTTTGTCTAGAATACACAAACATTGAAGAAAAGTATTTGATTGGTAGGTTCCGTTGTGTATACGTCATTCCTATAAATAAACAGAGGGGGAACCTTTGAGGCCGTTAAATATTATGAATTAATCAAGTAACAGGCTGCATTCTTACTAGATGGCCAAACCATCTGAGTTTCTGTTTCTCAATAAATTTGCTGCAAGATGATGTTCACGCCGTCCGCCTGAAATCATTTCTAACCTTGGATAATTTGGCGGCTTTTCTCAAGCATCTAATTTCCGTGTTCTGTGTCAACGTGTAAGAATTCATATCCTAATTACTACACAACATCACAGAACTGGCATTCGGTCATGTTAAAGAAGTGCATTCAGTGAGGTAAAAACGTCTCAAGCAGTTCAATGAAATGAGGCTTTAAATAAGGTCCACATGATTCATTTAGTGTGAGAAAAATTTGCATTGTGGTACAAACTGTAAACGAGATATGAATCCCTTGACAAGGAGCGCCGACACCAAAAAGTGCAGAGACAATGTGGCCCTCATACCAGCAGAGTATACAAGGAGTGCCATTAATACCCCGCACGCGACGCCGTTTAGGTATGACTATATGTTTTGCTTCTTTAATGTTTTAGAAAAAAAAAGTAGGATAAAAGAAGAAAGAGTACAACACAGAGGAGTGTGTTCACAGCAGGGACGGTCGAGTACGGCAGTTCCTCTGATGTCATTGTTCGGATTACAACTCAGTGTATTTGAGACATTTAAGGTAACGTTTCCAAAGAGCTCCGTCTTTCATAACCTCCTTGCCCTGACAAATTCGTTTGAACGTGCAATAAAATGGCGCCGACAATTGGCTGGGCGAACGAATTCACCCAGTGCTAAACGATTAAGGAACATCTAGCCTTCTACGGCCAAGTGAAAGCTTTTATTCCCACCTTGAGCTCCTTGCATATCGTAGACCGTAATCGTTTGTATGAATTCAAGTCGGGGACAAAATACCAACAGCTTTATGTCTGTGAAAAAGGAGCATTGAGATATTGCCAGGCCACCCGACTTCGCTTAGAGCTACCCTCTGAAGAAAACAAGGTGAGAGTGATTGCCGCGTTTTGCGGAGATGCCCTAAACGCGGAAGAATTACCTGTAGTTGCCCTAGACTAGAAGGAGGTCCTAGGTATACAGCAAGATTCTTCAAATCATCATGCTCTGTTAAAAACTGCTTTTCTATATAAAATAACTTGTTAAAACATTGAGATATCCTTATTAGAAACTTTATTATAAACACACACACACACACACATATATATATATATATATATATATATATATATGTGTATATGATATATATATATATATATATATATATATATATATGTATGTATGTGTATGTGTGTGTGTGTGTGTGTGTAGTTAACATTTTAATTACTATACATTTAAATATTGGTGTCTGTCGACTGGGTGTTACGAACGCGCTTCGTAACGCTGGGGTGCCGAGTTCGATCCCATCTGAGGACGGTTTGTCTTGCCTTCGTTCCGACAGTGGTATTGAGAGCTGACCGTTAAGATGGCAATAGCAAAATACTGAACGTACAATTTGCCTTTAAAAAAAACCAAAATGGCAACAGCAAAAAAAAAAAAAAAAGCAAAGTCGAAGTCGTTTCTGCAAGGTCCTGTTAAGCATACGCAGCTACCCATTATATATTAAGATAACTTCAGTGCCTTAAACCAGGACTATTCAACTGGCAGGCCGCCGGCCAAAACTGGCCCTCGAAGGCTAACAAGTGGCCCGCAGATCACCTGCCAGTTGTATTGCATTAACACTCTTTCTATGTTGGGACTTAGCATCTGGTCCGTGACAATCCACATTTCCCAAAGATTAGCCTCTGAGTAGACTTAGTTAAACAGCCCTGCGTTTAACGTTGGACATTATTTATAGCTACTGTAGCCCGGCTCTCTAGCGGAATTGGCTAAACCGGATTTCGCGGAGACCGGGTGACGTACTCCTTGTGGTCCGGGTTCAATCCCGGGGGTAGGCGGGAAAGCCACATTTTGTCCCAGATTGACGGTATTTACAATGGAATCAAGGCCGAAAGGTTGCGATATCCATAATACCGAGCCTAAGGGTTAACAACTCATGGCTTCTGGATACTAAAACAAACAAACAATAGCTACTGTAAATAATGAATAATCACTTGGTTGAACCGGTTGCTGGAATTTACTGCTGATCGATTCCATCCGATAGTGACTCCTTGAATCGTTGAGTGTGGATTTTTCAAGATGAGGTCTTCGGTCCGGGAAACCAAAAAAATCAAATTTAGGAAATGTGAAAGAATTATCTGGAGTTGTTATAAACTAAGAAGAATTAGCTGAAGCTATGATAAACAAGGAAAAATTATCACTAACTGTTATAAACTAGGACGAACGGGCTGGAGTTGTGATAAACAAGAAAGAATTAGCCGTAGCAACGATACACAAGGAAGAATTAACTTGAGCAATCTATGATAAACAAGGAGCAAGTATTTGGAAAAGTGATGAACGATAAAGGATTACATAGAGCTGCAATAAAAGAGGAAGAATCACATAGAGATTTCTATAACAACAACAACAACAAAATACTAAGTGATTTCTCGCAAATAGACAAATTACTTGCTACGGACTGATAGTGGATGACTAGATGAAATAACATGTGCATATTGTGCCAACGTGTTGTTAGGTGCGGATCCAGCAAGCAGCAGGAGTGTTTCAGATGAGCACAACCAACTGTGTATAATCAGTCTTCTATGGAAACAGTTAGCATCTACACCTGACCTCTTTCAGGACCACATTTTCTCTGGGGTTTGGACGGCATTATTTTAATGCAGCACGACAAGGGATTTAAAACCTTCCTGAAGAAAAAGTATTGGCTGTATCCGGACATATAATGTAATCAAATTAAAGCTAAATGAGTGCAGAATAAATATAAACTATTTAAATATCAGTACAACAACAAAATATTATTAAATTCACACACAACTCAAGGATGTTGGACACTTACGGAAATTATTGACATAAAAAATGGTGTGCTTACCTTATGTATGCTTGCTTAACAACACCTGCTATGGAATTCTAAGAATGCACATGCCTTCTCAATTCAGTTGTGTATTAGCTAGTCTTTATTTGAAACTATTAATTGAAATACTTTGGATATTATGAGCACTTGTGTATGACGTCAGATTTCACAACAACCGAAAATCGGGAAAACAGCTGATAAAAACATTGATCTTATTGAAATATGTTGTGAAATTTTCATATCCCAAACTAAATTGTCGCCAGTAGATTCGTCGCTTAGATATCAATCATAATATCAAGACTGTTCTCACCATCTGACAGAGATTACCCAATTGATAAAGCAGGATGAACAGTTTTAGACCGTGATAAATCGCAAACGAAAGGATTTCCTGTTGTTAAACCTAATTGTTCAGAAATTTTTTCACAATAGTTTATTTTCCCTACAAACGGCACAAAATTAGAGTGTCTCCTTCACGATCCAGTATATTTGCGATACGTCTTTAAGGTATACACTTATTAGCCAGTATATTGGTTAAACGTCCGTAAAGAATTAAGATATTTGCTGTGGGAGACCAAGCATCTTTGGATGTGCCCGGTGTGCTATGATATCGATTATCAACTCATTAATTGGTAATCAGTTCTTCTTTCGAAGGCGAGAGAAAGACCAAAGAAAAAATGGATGCATGGTAATGCCTAAAGAAAAAAAAAAAGATGAGCAATCCATCACACAAGCCACCCAAGAAGCGTCAGACAAATAGAGAAAACCCACGTACCTGGTTCTCTCTCTCTCTCTCCCCCCCCCCCCCCCCCCTCTTTCCCTGGTATTAGTAAGGTAACAACAGAAAACAGAAGTTCCTTTTTTTAAATTTCGTTTCGTAAAAACTACATGAAAAGAAAAGTGCTTACAGTTATAATTAAATTTCCTGTTTATCCAGGAATTTACACCTAAAAAGTCAAAACGGAAATACAACCGAAGATTAACCGAATTACAAACAGGCATTAATTGTCATCGATTTATCTATAAAAGAAATATGGGTGCTCCCATATGCCCGATGCGCTAAAGGCGTGTAAAGTGATCTTTACTTTTTTATTTATCATTTATTAATTTTCATGTCTGTTACTTTCTCTTCACAGTTTATTCTGCTGGTTTTGTTCGTTGACAAAGACTGGTCAAGACTTTTTTTTTTTTTACGTGTAAGCTTTTCATTTTCTTGAGTTTTAATTGTTTAATTTTTCTTTCTAAGTATTCGATGCTTCCACCGCTTGCTTTTTCTTTCTTTCTTTCTTTCTTTCTTTCTTTCTTTCTTTCTTTCTTTCTTTCTTTCTTTCTTTCTTTCTTTCTTTCTTTCTTTCTTTCTTTCTTTCTTTCTTTCTTTCTTTCTTTCTTTCTTTCTTTCTTTCTTTCTTTCTTTCTTTCTTCTTTCTTTCTTTCTTTCTTTCTTTCTTTTCTTTCTTTCTTTCTTTCTTTCTTTCTTTCTTTCTTTCTTTCTTTCTTTCTTTCTTTCTTTCTTTTCTTTCTTTCTTTCTGTCTGTCTGTCTGTCTTTCTGTCTGTCTGTCTGTCCCTGTCTGTCTGTCTGTCTGTCTGTCTGTCTGTCTGTCGTCTGTCTGTCTGTCTGTCTGTCTGTCTGTCTGTCTGTCTGTCTGTCTGTCTGTCTGTCTGTCTGTCTGTCTGTCTGCCTGCCTGCCTGCCTGCCTGCCTGCCTGCCTGCCTGCCTGCCTGCCTGCCTGCCTGCCTGCCTGCCTGTCTGTCTGTCTGTCTGTCTGTCTGTCTGTCTATCTGTCTGTCTGTCTGTCTGTCTGTCTGTCTGTCTGTCTGTCTGTCTGTCTGTCTGTCTGTCTGTCTGTCTGTCTGTCTGTCTGTCTGTCTGTCTGTCTTTGAATGTGAAAATCGTATGGTCTATAATTTCATGCTTTCTCTACCCCCCCCCCCCATCTCTTTCTTTCTCTTTTGCTTTTTTCCTGTCGAACAGGCTTTAGTTTCTCTCTCATTTCATCTCTCTCTCTCTCTCTCGTTTTCTGTCTTTATTTATGTTCATTCTCTTTTCCTATTTTCACAATTTCCCTTTCATATGTCCCTCGTCTGCTGGCTTGTTCACGTTCTTCCCCTCTGTCTCTTCTCTCTGTCTCTTCTCTCTGTCTCTTCTCTCTGTCTCTTCTCTCTGTCTCTTCTCTCTGTCTCTTCTCTCTGTCTCTTCTCTCTGTCTCTTCTCTCTGTCTCTGTCTCTTCTCTCTGTCTCTTCTCTCTGTCTCTTCTCTCTGTCTCTTCTCTCTGTCTCTTCTCTCTGTCTCTTCTCTCTGTCTCTTCTCTCTGTCTCTTCTCTCTGTCTCTTCTCTGTGTCTCTCCCCCCCCCTCAATCTACCACCTACTCTCTCTCTCTCTCTCTCTCTCTCTCTTTTTACCGCCCCCCCCCCCTTTTTTTTCGAACCCATCATCTTCTATTTTCAACTCCTGTTTATTTGTGTGACTGTATGACAATAAAGCTGCCTACGTGTTCATTGTTTTGTCTATCTCTTTATGACTTATAGTTTGTCTATTTTGACTAATCAATTGTTCCACCAATACACTGATCTTCCGTGTGCTACAGTAAACAGACCACTCAACCTGGTAGTCCCATTGTCTGTCTCGAAGCCTGCCTGTCTCCAAATCTGTCTGCGCTGCCCTGTCTGTTTAATCATTCTATCTAAAGCAGAGACGCCCGCTGTCGTATCATTACGTCTCTCTCCCATTCAAAGCGCGCACCCGAACACAATCATTGAAAGCCATTTTGTTCTTCCGGCAGAATAGACCAATTGATAGTTGTGTGCGCAAGAACCGCTCATCTAGAAAACCTCGATTACCCCTCGCTGTTGCCGCCAACTATTTCCCTGTGCGAGTACGCCAAGACAAGAAAACTCAATTTCAGTGGATTCCTGTTATCCGGTGACCTTGTCCCTACAAGCTTTCTATTGGTCATCTGCATCCTGGTCTTCTCAGAACACTCTTTTTTTCCCCCCAACTTCCTGCCTGTTTGATTTTTTTTTTTTTTTTTAAATTTCGGTTTAAACTAAAGATGTCTTAAATCGGTGAGTTTCTCCTGATTCATCGTCAATTCAAGTTTCTTTCTGAGATGGGACAGGAAGGAGGGAAATATTTTTATAGAGAAAAAGAGCATCTTTAACACACACACACACACACACACACACACACACACACACACACACACACACACACACACACACACACAAGAACACCCACATTCATTTCCCTATTCTTTCTGGTTTCGTCATCTTGAATATCAATTGCCTCTTCTCTGCAATCAGAGCACGGCTTTAATGTCTTAACTTCATGCAGGACGGCATATTATCTGGGGAATTTTCCATCCAATATGCAGTAGCAAATAATATCGGCCGCCAATTTCTGGTAATTTCATTGCTTTCTTTTGTAAAGAGACCACACCGAGAGAACGCCCATCTTCGCCATTAGTGTGTCTCCCAAGAGCAAGGCTGGGCGATACCGAATACGCAGTGGTTTCATTTCGATTTTTCCAGTAGTAATGCTCAGATTGAAGCCGTGCTAAAGTTGATAATGTGGATTTAGTGGTAAGTTCAGTACAGGGGCCTTGTTAACTTCTTTGGCACATTGAGCATATAGTACTAGACCAATATTTTTAGACCCATCAACCCTCAGTAGGTTCTTCTTGTAACTGTTCTTCTTGTTCTTCTTCCTGTTCCTCTTGTTCTTATTTTTGTTCTTCTTCTTTTCCCATTGTTTCTTGTTCTTGGTCTTCTTCTTCTTCTTCTTCTTCTTCTTGTTCTTCTTCTTCTTCTTCTTCTTCTTCTTCTTCTTCTTCTTCTTCTTCTTTGTTGTTGCTGCTGCTGCTTTCTGAACTTCATTTATCTGGTATAGCTCCCCTCAACCTTGCCCGCACCCCAACATCCATTCTTCTTAAGACATTATCAATGCTCGTATGGCCACAAAACGAATTAGGTCCTGACTGTCATGAAGCCCGCCCTCCAGGACGACCAGGTCCCCTAACAAGACCAAAGACTAGATTGAGCATTTCGTAGACGCTACTTCGTGAGCCCGCGGAGTACTAAGAATTATAAATACGCAACGAGAAGCGGCATAAAACAGGCATTGCTCAGAAAATGAGCTTAGGCGAAATGATCCTTTTATTGCTGCCTCCTAACGCCACGAGATGGTTTCTCGTTTAGGATAGGATCCCGAGACATGCAGACGGGGGAGATTTGGTAGCAGATTTGTCCGTTCGAGGAGCGACTGTGGTCAAAATTGTTACTGGTCTCCTAAGAATAAATGTCAAGGATAAATGGACGACAGAGGGGATATGCATGCACGCAGATGATTGTTCTTCGTCTGCCTTTCTGTCTGCTTAAGCTTCTGCAATTTCGGTCTATCTGCCTGTCTGTCACGTTTAGCTGTCTGTCATTTCGGTCTGTCTGCCTGTCTGTCTCGGTATACCTGTCTGTCATTTCGGTTTGTCTGCCTGCCTGTCTCGGTTTAGCTTTCTGTCATTTCTGTCTGTCTGCCAGTCTGTCTCGGTTTAGCCATCTGTCATTTATGTTTGTCTGCCTGCCTGTCTCGGTTTAGCTGTCTGCCATTTCGGTCTGTCTGCCTGCCTGTCTCGGTTTAGCTGTCTGCCATTTCTGTCTGTCTGCCTGCCTGTCTCTGTTTAGCCGTCTCGAATTCCAGTCTGTCTGCCTGCCTGTTCCGGTTTAGCTGTTTGCCATTTCGGTTTGTCTGCCTGCCTGTCTCGGTTTCGCTTTCTGTCATTTCTGTCTGTCTGCCTGCCTGTCTCGGTTTAGCTGTCTGCCATTTCTGTCTGTCTGCCTGCCTGTCTCGGTTTAGCTGTCTGCCATTTCGGTCTGTCTGCATGTCTGTCTTGGTTTAGCCGTCTGTCATTGCTGTCTGTCTGCCTGCTTGTCTCGGTTTAGCCGTCTGTACTTTTGTCTGTCTGCCTGTCTGTCTCGGTTTAGCCGTCTGTTATTTCAGTCTGCCTGCCTGTCTCGGTTTAGCCGTCTGTAATTTTGGTCTGTCTGCCTGTCTGTCTCGGTTTAGCCGTCTGCCATTTTGGTCTGTCTGCCTGTCTGTCTCGGTTTAGCCGTCTGTCATTTCAGTCTGTCTGCCTGTCTGTCTCGGTTTAGCCGTCTGCCATTTTGGTCTGTCTGCCTGTCTGTCTCGGTTTAGCCGTCTGTCATTTCAGTCTGTCTGCCTGTCTCGGTTTAGCTGTCTGTCATTTTAGTCTGTCTGCCTGCCTGTCTCGGTTGAGCCGTCTGTCATTTTGGTCTGTCTGCTTGTCTGTCACGTTTATCCGTCTGCCATTTTGGTCTGTCTGCCTGTCTCGGTTGAGCCGTCTGTCATTTCGGTACGTCTGCCTGCCTGCTTGTCTGTTTAACTGTCTGTCATTTCAGTCTTTATATCCGTTCATTTTGCCTTTTTATCTGGCTGTCCGGCAGTCTGTGTCTCAAATTATCACGCTGGTTGTCCTCTCTTGTCTGTCTGACTGCCTGCCTGCCTGCCTGTCTGTCTGGCTGTCAATTTGCAAGTCTTTTCTGTCTGTCAGTCCAAACGTTTGCCTGTCTGTCTGTCCTTCTATCTGTCTGTCTGTCAAATGCCTGTTTTTCACTCTGTGTGTATGTTTTGTCTCTGTGTATTTGTGTGCCCGTCTATTTTAGCCCTAACCGTCCGTCCATCCACTCACTGTCTGCTCTGTGTTCTCTGCCAAAGTGACTCTCACAAGTCGACCGTTGTCACTAAATGCATAGTCAGACACTAACAGGTGTAACGGTATCAGAAAACAAAAACAACAACAGCAAGAAAACAACCACTATAGGGGTGTCAACGCGACAGGATGAATGTTGTGGCATCTGTTAGGAACCGTGAACGAAGAAAAAAACTGTATGGGGTGGGGATGGCGACAAAGCATTAATAGTAGGATTTGCAGTAGTGGTAGTAGTAGTAGTAGTAGTAGTAGTAGTAGTAGTAGTAGTAGTAGTAGTAGTAGTAGTAGTAGTAGTAGTAGTAGTAGTAGTAGTAGCAACAGCAGTAGCAGTAGTATTTGCAGTAGAAATAATAATAGTAGTATTAGTAGTAGTAGAAGTAGTAGTAGTAGCAGAAGAAGTAGTGGTAGTAGCAGAAATATTACTAGTAGTAGTAGAATTAGTAGTAGTAGTACTACTACTAGTAGTAGTAGTAGGATCAGCACCCTTATCATTTTGTACGGAACCGATTGAACCCTGTTTAAAAGCCCTTGAATACTAAAAAAAATTAGAAAACCATTATTTATATCGCGTCCTGAGTGGCAAATAAATGTAACAATATTTTAGAAAGGCGCTTGAGCTTTGTTAGACTGCATATTAATAATAAAAATAAGATTATAATATTTTTGATATTAGCTCGATACTTTATTAACTGCGTATTGATATTAATAATAATTTGTTATTACTGTTACTGTTTGACGAATATCTATATCCTTTTCATGTCGCTGTTGACACAAAGGGCATTCACAAGTGATCTCCATTGCTGCCGGTCTGCTGCTTTTCTGCCCATGGTTTCCCATGTCAGTTTACATTCCTTCATTTCCCTTTCTACTGTCCCTCTCCAGGTTTCCTTATGTCGTCCATGTCTAATTTTCCCATCTGCTGTCCACTGGAGAGCGGTTTGTGCCAGTGTCACAAGGCATTCTGCAATCACGTTCAACCCATCTCCGTCGTCTTACTGTTATGAAACATTTGCCAGGGATGCACATTCTGTTTTCCTCCTCAGTTCTTCGTTTGTGATATTGTTTGGCCAAAATATTTGTAGAATTCTCCTTAAACATCTATTTTGAAAAGTCTCAAGTTTATGTGTAATTCCCGCTGTCATTTTCCAACATTCACTGTTGTTTAATAGTATTCCTAAAATGTTGCTCTTGTAAATTCTGAGCTTTGTCTTTAAACTAAATCCCTTTGACTTCCATTTATTGTTAAGCATGGCAAATGCTTGATTTTATTTGTTTATTCTTGATGTAACATCTTTTTCAGAATCTCCATCTGGAGTAACTTTACTTTTGAGGTATATAAATTCTTCAACTTCCTCTATTGCTTCATCATTTAAGATAACTAGATTTTCTGTTCTGTAATTATCTTTCAATACTTTAATTTTACTGGTGTTTATTTTGAGTCCTATCTTGAGGGATGTTGGTGTGATAAATGGACACCTTCCCCCCCCCCCCCCCCCCCTCAAAAAAAAATATTTGAAATAAAATGACATGCACTGACAACCACATGTCGTAGGTTCTATTTTGAATACCGGGAACAGACGCAAAGATGTAAACGAGCGGTACACAAACGGTAGTAGAGAGCAGTGTTTTTCGAACTTTTCATACCCTCGACCCACCAACACGGGGACAGTTGTTTCGCAGATCAACTGACGGCTAACTACGCACATAAACCAAACACAGATGCAGATGGCGGTTCATCAAATAAATCCTGTGTCGGCAAAATGACAATTTTCGGCTAGCGCGACACTAGCTACTGCTGCTGCTGCTTCTTCTTCTGCTTTCTAGCACCCGATGAAGCATAGGCTCTCAACCAACTCATACAGATGGGGGAACTGAGAGAGATATTAAAATAGGAATACAAAAGGCAAGAGGAGCTCCCTGTTTTTATTTTAAAGCGAACAGATACATTTGAAATAAAAACATGTGTGCGACAGGGATGTCTTTTGACGGCTCTCCTATTTTTACTGACTATAGACTGGACTATGAAAACAGTAACTGCTAACACCAAGAATGGAATTCAGTGGACCCATACAAAACAGCTTGATGATCTGGACTTGGCTAATATTTATCTTCTGTCCCTCACGGAATCTGATGCAAGATAAACTAAATTTAATTGATGCGAGATCACTGCAGCTTGGTCTGAAAATCCATAAAGGAAAGACAAAAATAATGAGAATAAATCAGGCAAATAGTAATGTGGGTTCTCTGAATTGGAAAGTCTTACACACGAGGAAATAATTTAGTACAGTGCGTCCTAATGTCGGATGTAATGTTTTGTTGTTTTGAAGGCCCACTCTGGCTGTTACCGGTTCAGTTATATAACCCAACCTAAGGGTTGAACGGTTTTTCTGGGACCTGTCCCCGGGCGATCCTTATCCGACTGGTGGCACTTTGTGTCACCAGGTGTTTATCGCTCGGTTTGATGTCCTGGTGTGTTTGAAAGTCAGTGTGCCATATACCTGGCTAGATAGTTGATTCCGAAAGACGAAGCACATACATACATTAGCATTCTCTGTTTGCTTGATTTTTTAATACAACATGGTCAACAAAACCTTTTACACACCAAATAAAACGTCTGAAAACGACTAACAGTCTGATAGCTCTATAACTCAGCGATAGATATTCTTTGCTTGTTATGTGATTAGGTACACCTTTTTGGCGGCCCAGTTTCCGATACAGCCAAGTCTCTGATTGCTCGTCTGTTACCAAATGCTTCTCAGTGGAAGGCAGACGATGGGTGGGGGAGGTGGGAGTGGGTCTTCTATCCACCCCCGCGCCTAGATGTGAACCCACACGGAGAAGTAACAAACACATATAGACACACACACAGATTTTGTCTCTCTCTCTCTCTCTCTCTCTCTCTCTCTCTCTCTCTCTCTCTCTCTCTCTCTCTCTCTCTCTCTCTCTCTCTCTCTCTCTCTCACCCAAACACCCAACACCATGGCCACCTACAAGATACCCCTGCATTTTCTCAGCCACCATTGGTCTTCAACACACTACAGGTACAGACAGTTAGGCCGTAATCAAACTTATCACCTCCAAATGTGTTATCTGCAAAGTATTGCAGATCCTAATACCGCCATCTTCCATTTAATGTTTCCCTGCACGCTCTCCGTTTTTTCGCCCATAAGAGAAATCACTACCACTCGCCATAAAACGCCCCCTGTGCATCTTCAGCGTGGTAGGTAGAGCCACGACCTCCTTCTGCTATTCTGGAGACGGTCAAGGTAGAGCATACATCTCCTGGGAGCTTGGTTGTATCTGTTGCTTATCTTGCTTGTACCTCGCGGGGGTACCGTCTTACCACCGCCTCTCATTCTCCTCCGTTTGTAGGCCGTGTGTAGTTTTTAGAATTGTTCATGCATGTTGTCTCTTCTTCTTCTCCTCCTTCGCATTCTCCAGTTCTAGGTGTTCTAGAATGTTCTAGGTGCTCTAGAATGTTCTAGGTGTTCGTTCTCCTCCAGAGGTGTTAGTCTTGGTACAGAATATGAGTGTTGCGTGCACATCCGTTTCATATATCTAGCTGATTTGTGTGCAGACTCTTGGCTCCTTGACTTTCAGGCAGGTGTTCTCAGTTATCGAAGGCTGCCTCCAGTTAGTCGACTTTTAGGGCATGATTGATTTGGAGGCAGTGGATCTATGCGGAAAGTTCTGGTTGTTCCTTCACCAAGGGAAATAAACTTTTGTCGACAGTGACAAGTGAAGACAACTTAAATTTTAACTTATAAGTATCTGCATGCCATCTTTAATAATTTCAAAGTTTTTAGCCGTCTGTTTTTTGTTGCTGCCTCGGCACCCAGTTTGAGAACCGCTGCTTTAACGCTTCGTTAGCCTGACCCGGTGACATCAGCAGCACGGCCTGTCACTCTTGAGCCGGTCGTGCTCCTGCCTATTTCTGACAGCTAGTTTGCTATGGTCCGCTCGAGAAGTCGTGGCCAACTTTAACAGTCTGTGTAACTCAGTATGGGTTCATTGTAAGTCGTTGATTTACAACCTGCTGATAAAAATATCTTTGTAATAATGTTTTACAATGCAAAGAAACATCCAGTTTCATTTTGCCGTATTTGCTATACACGAAAACGGAAGAAAGGACACCGATTCAAGCACTTAGCTTGCTTACAGTTATTTTAGTAACGGCACGTTTTCAAAACTTCAGACTGCACGAAGTTTCACCGTTGTGTCACTCTCAAGTTGTCATCTCCATCATTAGTCTTTCGTGAGTTACATGAACACAATTTTTCACTTTATGCGGGAAAGGTTATTAAAATAATCACCATTCGTCCCCTGTGAATTGATTTCCAAGCAATCTCTTTGCATATGTCAAACACTGTATATTCTGTGTTTTAGGTGTACACAAATTATATATATATATATATATATATATATATATATATATATATATATATATATATATATATATATATATATATATATATATAAACATTATAGAATTCCGCCGCTTTTATAAAAAAAGCAGCTATTGTGCAGTTGTAAATTATTAAATCGTAAGCACATAGGAAATCTAAGACAACAGGGACCAATTCATGTTGATCCTTGCTGGCGTTTTCAGGATGTACTTTAAACTGTGAGCGCACGACTTTTGAAACGCACTGTAAGATATTTTTCTTAGTTTTTGTTTTGTTTCTCTTTGTATCTGTTTTTATTTTCCTTTTTTTTTTTTTTTTTTGTTTCTTTGTGTGTGTGTGTGTGTGTGTGTGTGTGTGTGTGTGTGTGTTGTTACGTGTGTTCTTTCTGTTTATTATGTGTATGTGTGTGTGAGTGTGTGTGTGTGTGGGGGGGGGGGGGGGGGGGAAGTAATAAAAACAAATTGACTACAATTAAAAGAATAAAACAGTTGTAAGTGTAACAATTACTTGTGTGAGTTTTATGTGGGAAAAGAAAAGTGGGGGTGGGGAGAGGTGGAAAATAGACCCTCCCCCCAACACACATCCACCCACACCCCCCAAAAAAGGTACGGCGTACAGCTCGAATAATTAGGGAGGTTTCATTCGAATTCATAGTAAGTCTGCATGAGAGGCACGGAACCAACAGTCTGCATACAAATATACCAGATCTTTAAAACCGATGTTTTAAATGATAAATTCTATACAGGGTAGGCGAAGGCTCAACACGGTCCTATCTTAAACTAAGGTGGGGGGGGGGGGGGGGGGGGGGGGGATTGAGGTACTCACGGTTCATAAGTCCCTTAATTTCTAACGATCGTTTGTTTGTTTGTTTTAGTATCCAGAAGCCATGAGTTGTTAACCCTTAGGCTCGGTATTATGGATATCGCAACCTTTCGGCTTGGATTCCGTTGTAAATACCGTAAATCTGGGAGACATGTGGCTTTTCTGCCTACCCCCGGAAGTGAACCCGGGCCACAAGGAGTTCGTCATCCGCTCACCGCGCAATCCGGTTTAGCCAACTACGCAAGAGAGACGGGCATTTCTAACGATCACTTCTTCTTCCCATCCTAACAAGAGAGAGAGAGAGAGAGAGAGAGAGAGAGAGAGAGAGAGAGAGAGAGAGAGAGAGAGAGGGTAGGTAAATAATATGAAGAATAGCCCTGGATCACACACCAGCTTCTCTTACCTGGGCCGCAGATCTTCATTATGCCTGCGTGTTGTGCCTGGTCTATGGTGCTCGCGTGTCGTGTGTTCACCTACCGTTTTTTTCCAGGCTTGTCTAGAAATCGCTCAAGTGTTTTTTATGACGACGCCTCAAAGCTTTGGCCATAAACATGTCAAAGTATGAAAGGCCATGTATACTACATCCGACATTTTTGCAAGACAGCACTATCAGGAGGGTCTATTAAGCACACAAGAGGCGGATAGGCCTCGGAGACCAAGAGAATGAGAGTGAGAAAAATAGATAATGTCGACATCCAGGCGGTAGAAGCAGGGCTGCCGAAATATGTAGGGAAATGGAACCAAATTATTTTTGAAATTTTTTTAATGCTTAATTTCAAAAGAAAACCGATAAAATATTCTTCAAATTTATATATCAATTTCAATTACAATTCAAGAAAAAAAAATTCCGATTTTGATCTTTTGTCATTCGCCCGTGGGCCTGCTAAGTGAAGGAAGGTTCCTTGGGTATCTTATTTGGTGTCCTATTCTGTGTACTGTGAAGTCACACCTGATATTCGTTTTCTTTGTCTTCCTAAGTCTGGTGTGGTGTTTGGGGTTTCGGATCCTGATCTGGTACGGCTCTCTTTAACTCCTATCCATGTCTGTTTATGCTGACTGTTGCTGGTGCTTGGTTTAACCCGTGGTGGTCGCTGCGCTGGTACTCTATTGCCAGGTGCAGGGTTACCGCTCTGTGAGGCCGCGGGAAAAAAGATAAACAAACAACACGAACCACCGTCCATACAAAACGTATATGCATATTTCGCTTGCCTTAAATTGGATCAGAATTTAAACTTTGTGTCAATTACAAAATTGCTGTACCGGTTTCACTCCCATCCTGGCCCTTTAAACTAAGGTGGTGGTGCTACGCTGGAATAAAAATCGTGCATGTCCAACCAGCAACCCTAAATGGAGAGCTTTAGGTTATAATTGTGGCTACGTTATGTAAGCCATATACAATGGCTCAGCATTTACACGCAACCAAGAGCCATAAAAAGGACTCAAGCAGTTTTTATGCAATCAAAGAAGACAGGCCAAAATACTTACTGTCTGGATGAGCGATGAAGCCGTCTTCCGGCCAGCCAATGGGCGACCATGGACGCAGATGTAACATTGAAACTGTAGCAAAAAGCACTTGACCACTGACGCTAAATTGTGCATTTGCATTAACAATTGCGTCACGCTTTTTCTCAGTACACTTCCAATCACAGTTTGTTTTTAAAGTTCAACATCATCATCATCATGTAGCAGGTCATTTGCAGAACGTCGCTCTCGTCCCAGTCTGCCTGAAAAAAACTCGGTCTCTCACTAGTTCTAAAGCCTCATGTACTTTCATACTCAAGGAGTCACTTATATACTGTGCCCATCTTCGTGTCGGTCGGCCCCTGCGCCTCCTTTCTGGTACCATGTTCACCACAGTGCCAAAATTTAAAATATTGACGCGAAATATCTCAAATGTACCTAAATGTCGCTTTTAATAGCAGAAGTACAGTTTTACCCAGCACGGTTGAAATAATACAAAATTAGTACCAAACTACCAACTTCGACAGCCCTGGAGAGGAGCGTGTTTCGCATCCAACATCTTTAGAAAGAAGGGTAAACAGTAATGGGAGGCTAACCGGCTAGTAAACACCCCCCCTCCCCCCCCCCCTTTTGTTTACGTTTCCCAGCTGTGAACTCAGGTAAATAGTTAAGTTTGTTCGTTCACTTCTGGATTTTGGTCTTGTTCCCGAACTTTAGTTTTTCGGTGCACATCCGTTTCACCGATCTGTAAAAGTAAAATGTATTTTTTGCACTCTTTCAGACGTTCTAAACATATAGAACTAGATATCAACGTTTTGACCATTCGGCACTAGGTGGATGATGTGATCAACGTCCCATTGGCCGCCTTTGCTTCACATGAATGGACCCAGTACCCACTCAAGGCTAGGTCGACCTGAGAACCAAGGACATTTTCGAAGAAAACAGGCCCGACTTCATCGGGACCCGAACCCACTACCTTGCAATCCGCAGGCCAACGTCTAGCCTCTACATCACGGCGGCTGTTTGACGTTTCTGGCACACCTTTCATTTGTTGCCCTTTTACCATGCTTGCTCTCGTTGCTCTTGCTGTTACCCAGGAGGAGTTTGGAGCCATTATGGTCAGATCCGATGTGCGATGAAGATGATCTAGAATTAAATGAACACCGAACGAAAGCAATGCTTGCTAATGTGCCCCCTGTCTCCACCTCCCCCCCCCCACAATCGCTCAAAGGGGCATCAGATTCCACACAGGGCAGACTATGTGGGGCGGGGGGGGGGGGGTTGTGGTGGTGGGAGGGGGTGGTGGGGCAAATAGTATACCAGTAACATAACATTTTTGTAAATTTCTTTGCACTCAAAGGGTTAATCTGCGAACATCCAACCTATATCTCTCTCTGTCCATTGCATGTACTTTTTTTCCCCTACTGAAATAAGCTAATTTATACCTGGTTTTTTTTTTTTTTTTTTTTTTTAATTTCTCAATTCCTTTCCTTCGCTACTGAAATCAGATGTCGATTTGACAAAAATCGACAATTCTAGTAGCAAACTTCAAAAGTGCACCGTTTTGTCTTGAGGCCAAATGAAAGGCTTTCAAACTGGAAGAAAAGGGGGGGGGGGGGTGAAATTAACCCCTGTCTGTTGAGTTATTTTAGCGTTAGACGTCGTTAATCTCTCAGCAAGGATCTTTGATCCACAAATGTACGAGGTGCCCTGCATGTGATTTGAGCAGTGTTAAAACTCATTAAACATGGAATGACTGGTTTTGATTGTCTCTTGGCACAGCGTTAGAATATCTTGGGGGTGTAGTGGGTTGTGAGAAGGGATGTCAAGGTAACCTCAGGGTCAAAGTGCAGAATGAACATAGCTGGACATATCGCTCTCAGTTTGCTGAGAAGAAATAAAAAGAAAATGGAAGTTAACACTATAGTAAGAGAAAAACACAAGTAATAGACAATACGTTTTACGTTTGAACCCATAAGTGCTTCGTTCTTCTTCTAACTCATGTCTAAGCCCAAAGAAGCTCAAAACAGTGCACCGACTCTATAGAACCGGCGAGGATCCTAAACTACTTTTGGTAGATTTTAAATCCATATTTTGCCCGGGCGACATTGTTAGGCTACTCTTTTCGAATTCCAACTGCTAAGGAATTTTTTAAGTGCGCAACAATACACACTGGCGTCAGATCTCACTACCCAGAGACCAGGGGGAATTACTATAAGTCCAAGTCCAGGTGAAAAATTCCCAGTTCTTACCGGGGATTGAACCTGGAACCTCTTGCACTCGAGGCTGACACCATGCCTCGAGACCAAGCAGCTTGCTAATGGACAGTAAAAGAAAGGTGTATGGTAACTGCTTTACTTAGATGAAAAACGGGACAACCGATCTGTTAGAATAATCTTCTTCTTCTTCTTCTTCTTCTTCTTCTTCTTCTTCTTCTTCTTCTTCTTCTTCTTCTTCTTCTTCTTCTTCTTCTTCTTCTTCTTCTTCTTCTTCTTCTTCTTCTTCTTCTTCTTCTTCTTCTTCTTCCTTCTTCTTCTTCTTCTTCTTCTTCTTCTTCTTCTTCTTCTTCTTCTTCTTCTTCTTCTTCTTCTTCTTCTTCTTCTTCTTCTTCTTCTTCTTCTTCTTCTTCTTCTTCTTCTTCTTCTTCTTCTTCTTCTTCTTCTTTTTTCTTTTTTTCTTTTTCCTCCTCCTCCTTGTCCTCCTTCTCTTTCTTCTTTGACGCTTGATCTGAATTAGACATAGGCAATACCGATTCTCCAGAGTGTATTTTCTGATGTTTTAACTTGTTTGTTGTGCTCATGTTTGTTGTGCATATTGTTTGTTGTGCGTATTATTTTGTGTGTGTTTTGTTTGTTGTGCGTATTATTTTGTGTGTGTTTTGTTTGTTGTGCGTATTATTTTGTGTGTGTTTTGTTTGTTGTGCGTATTGTTTGTTGGGCGTATAGTTTGTTGTGCGTATTGGTGTTTGTTGCCCAACTGCATACAATTACCAGATACTTTTGTTTTTCTATGTTTCTCAACGTAATCTTTACTGTAGTCACCTATTTTCAACATACTAATGTACCATCTAGTCAGTCAACTAATACAGATCTTGAGCTGCTATCCACCTATTTCTATTTTTAACAACCCTTTGATGTAGTTTGGCCCTGGCATTTCCTTTTCCCCAGAAATCATTGAAAGAGTTTAATAGAGCTGTTAAAAGGTTAATGGCGTGCACCCAGCACCATCCAGTGGAAGGATACACCTTTGGCGCCGATACGGCTTACATTAAATCCGGATTGTTTCTGGGCTAAAGTCTTTGCGGTCCACTCCACCTTTGGCTAGCAGCAGTGACCTCGTTTTGCTGGGACAACCGGCGGAGATGAAACAGGTGGCGGAAGATGTGGCCATGGTCGTGAACACGTTCGTGCCACTAAAAGACAAAAATAATATGCAGATAAATCACATAGGCTGTCATTGCTTTCTTTGTTTTAAGACTTTCGGAGCAAAGAGAAATTCGTTACCAGTCTCTAATTAGAAACCAGTCTTTGAGTGTTGTTGCCATTGGCGAGGATTGCGACAGGCAAGAGAGCCAGTCATAGACAGACAGAGAGAGAGAAAGAGAGAGAGAGAGAAAAGAAGAAGAGGAAAAATAATAATAATAAGAAGAAGAAAAATAATAATAATAATAATAAGAAGAAGAAGAAGAAGAAGAAGAAGAGGAGGAAGAAAAAGAAGAAGAAGAAGAAGAAGAAGCAGAAGAAGAAGAAGAAGAAGAAGAAGATCAAGAAGAACAAGAAGAACAAGAAAAAGAAGAAGAAGATGGATGAGTAGGATGAGAAAGAGGAGGCGGAGAAGGACACCGAGGAAACGAAGAAGATATTTAGAAAAACAACAGTATTAGTCGAAATTCTTTTAAACTAATATTTCAATTCAGTATTTCGGTGCACTCAGGATGTCATAGGTAGTCCTTGACGACGTCTCACTAGGCACCATGGGTAGCCAACAACTAATGCCTTGTTAACAATAGAAACTACACACGCCCCTCACTGTACAACAAAATGCTATAGCCGAAATTTACGAATTAGTTATCTACACGCTATAACTAAAAAATATTTGAGACACAAAATAAACTGACTTGCGGGGTGAAGTGTCGCAAGTTATCTTGGTTCGTGCACATGGTGAGACATGATTCGATCGCAAAGACTGTATTTTACGGAGCTTTCGGAAAAAAGGGTGGGGGCGGGAGGGGGGGGGGAGTCGAAGAAGAGGAATGCAATACAGAACTTGGAATGACAACATCAAGAAATAAACAGGACTAAGTTATCATGCACTTGTTCAAGAATCGAGAGATGGAGATGGATGGTGGGTTTAGTTTGTTAGTGCGTCCTTCGATACACCTCCACGAGCCCAGTGGCTCAAGGGCTATTCTCATATGTCAGTTCAGCTATGGGATGAAGAGTAGGACGAAGTTTAATCTTCATATCTAGGCTACCTCGTACGGACACGAAGATTCAACATCATCAGTTATATAATATATAGATTAGAGATGTTAACACGTTCGTACATCTCTGTGTCTTTGGCTCCAGCAGGTATTCCACACGCATATGGACACGACTCACAACTGATTCAGAAAGGAGTGAGCCGGTACGTACCTACAGTACAATATTTAGTGAACTGAACGGGTGTATTCCCAGCCTCAGATAGCCTTAGATCCCATCTCCGTTGCTGCATGGGTTGCTACATAAACTAAAGGTGAGTTGACATGTATTCGTTTTGAAATGTGACCGATTATATTCTTGTTAACCCTTTGGCTCAGAACTATGGATATCGCAACCCTTTGTCCTTGATTCCATGATAAATACCGTAAATCTGGGAGAAATAAAGCTTTTCTGTCTACCCCCGGGCGTGAACTTGGACCACAAGGAGTTCGTCACGCAGTCGCCGCGAAGTCAGGTCTAACCAACTACGCCAGAGAGCCGCGCTTTGTCGCTTACCTTCATATGCCGTTTTCTAATGCGGTATTGCAGACGCAGTGCCAGCTTTCGTAACTGACTGCCTGCATCAACACTAGCTGCAGTTCCGGTGTGGAATTGTTAGTGTTGGCACATATGACGACTTCCTTGTGTATATTTACATTTCATGCACAAGCTCCAGGATTCTGCTAGGATTGACCAGTTTTCAGATGGAACAGGGAAGGACATGTTCATTGACACAGGAACGCAACAGGTATAGGGCGACCCTGCTGCAGTAAAGTTGGGTTCAGAAGATGGACGCATATAATGGACGCGTGCGCCCCCTATAATGTTTGAAAAGATCGAGTTGATTACGCTCAGAGAGCTTGAGTCATGTTTTTTGCGAAAAAAATAATTTTTATATTAATGTTTTCATGCGCTAAATATTATATATATATATATATATATATATATATATATATATATATATATATATATATATATATATATATCTTCTTGCGTTCACCAGCTGTACACTCTGGCAGAAAGTTCTGGTTGCTCGTCCGCTATTGAACTGCAGTCCTGATAGAGAACCTGAGTGTTGCGTGTGCATCAGTTTTACAAATCTCATTCTCTTGAATGCAGACTGTTGGTTCCTTGCCTCTCTGGTAGATGCACTCCGACTTCAAAGGAAGCTCCCCAATTAGTCGACTCTTACGACATGCTTTTGGGGAGCCAGTCGGTCTATTCTTGCTTTCCCCACAATGGGGCCCCGGAACCCACACGGGGGTATATATATTTGTAATAATATAAGAAAAGTGTTTGTCTTAGTCAAGGTTTCAGCTTCTCTGCAATCGGGTTTCCCCACACGTGCTCCGTTCCTGTGCCAGTAAAAATAAAAAAGAAGATGTCGTTCAGGAACATGAAGAAGAGCTGTGGTTGGAGCCTCTAAAGCGGTCGAGGCTGACACATATCAGTTTCATGTGTGTGACAGGGCACGCAGGCGTGAAAGGAAATGAGCAAGCTGATCGGCTTGCAGAAAAACACTACTATGGAAGTTTGACAAACCATGGACCATGCTGATCTTCTGAAGGCTCTACAAAAAGTTAGACGATTGCGAGAACAAAGTGATGACTGCGAAACTGCAGCCCTGACCAGAATGCAAAAAGTTGTGTGGCCAGAAAAAGCACTATGCAGGAAGCCTAAGAAAAATGAGAAAACCAACACACAACTGGTTACGTGAACCGTTACACGCAATGCGATTTATATAGAAATGGATCCCAGCAATTATGGGCTGAATGATTCCAGGTGCAGTGAGGATAATCAGTCGACCAACTAATTAACTAACACACCCAGTGCCGATTGGTCTTAACATATAGCTCAGGCGCTACATAACAAGTACGTCTAAAGACGTAGAATAGGGTCAATTTCTTGCAATAATGAGACTAATCTTGTGGCTTCCAAACTGGCAATATGATGGCCTGGTGCAATGAAATAGGTCCGGTCATCTGTTGTCGGACGTTGACGAGAGCATTGATGGGGGTGATTGGAGGTGGGTCTCAGACAGCCCGCCACAACTGCTAATTAATTTTTCTAGGCAAAAACAAAAACAAACAAAGGAGGCACTGTGTTTATAATCCTAGTTCAAGAGAATGCTAATAATAATAATATATTAAATGGTAAATGTATCATCACAGATATGAAATAATATTTTTCTTTAAAGTGTGAACAAAAGCTGTTACACGGAGTTACTATACACGATAAACTAGAGCTTCTATGTTTCCTTGACACAAAAATTGTGGGCGAGAGGGACCCCCATCGATCACTAACAAAATCTGTGGTCCAGGGGAAAGGGGTGCGCCTCAAGCGGCTTGAGCTCCTAAGTTTGGGCGCCCCTGTAGTCTACACCATTAGTAAGGGGAATAGAAAAGTCAGGGTGCGGTGGCTAGGTGGCGCTGTGAGGCCATAGAGAGCTCTGGTTCCAGCGCCCTTGTCAAGTGGTGAGAAAAAAAAAAAAACTAGGAGGCATTGCTGAGGCCATATTGAGATTCTTAGCCAGCCGTTCGGCGTGTGTAACGACCATGGAGATCTCAAGCCAGCGCCATAATTTACCAGACTCCTCGCCCCACTTCAAAGAAATTCTGGCAGATCTGCAGGAAATCGATCACTTGAGCGGCCAGGGCAAATTAGGACTAGCGGGAGCAGGGAAGTTTGTGAATTCAAGAAATTGTTCAGGTTCCAATATGTGGTTATTATGTGAGAGGAGAAGGGTGGAGGAGAATTGATAAGTTGACTCTACGAGTGTTGTGTCTTCCTCTGTGTTGTCTTGCTTAATGTTGTTGTTGTTGCTCTTCTTCTTCTTCTTCTTCTTCTTCTTCTTCTTCTTCTTCTTCTTCTTCTTCTTCTTCTTCTTCTTCTTCTTCTTCTTCTTCTTCTTCTTCTTCTTCTTCTTCTTTTTCTTCTTCTTATTCCTAGAAGATAGCCAGAAAAAAAAAAGAATGCAGAAAGTTAAAAGATTGAAAGGGAAAAAAAAAAGAGAGGAATTAGTGAAATTATAGGAAATTAAGAATATAGGAAGGAGGAGAAGAATGAGATGCTAACTATAACTAAGAGAAAGAATGCAGAGACAACAGATTTCAGCATACCTATCAAAAATGTCCTGCAAACTGTAATGGTCTATTAGCACCATAAGTATTAATCCTATATCACTATGAACTTAGTTGAGCTAAGTTGAGAACTGACCCTATGTGCTCCGTCCCGATCTTCAGCAGCCAGCGCAGATTTACAGTACTAATGTTACCTGTCTTGGTCTGCTTTTATGTCAGTCTTGCCTTTCGTCTGAGAGTAGTGAGCTGGCCGTACCCTCTGGTCACACCCAGGTGCATCATTCTCTCCAGGCCATAATATACTAGTGTCTCTTCTGACTTCGTTACTTGTTTCCCAAAGGGCCTTGACCACATCTGCGTTGTCATGTATCAATTCACCACCAATGAGTGCAGATCCAGCCAATCTGTCTACCTGTCCATTCCCCACCACGCAGCATGGCCTGGGAAAAAAAGTATGCTACTAACCCCGTGACCTTCCAAATGAAGCTTGCCACGCTATTCGAAGCATCGCTGTCTTCACCATTCTCAGCATGCTTTCAAAGTCTGTTACAATTACGACATGTATATGCATATATATCACTATGTCAACAACGAATTACCTGTTCCTTTATTGGCAGAGAATACAACCACAACCGACGCTACTTATCACAATCAGTTCCAAAGGCATTAAGATGACTTACCTCTGCGTCGGCTTCCTTGGAGCCAACTGCATGCGCTCATTACAACACATTTGGTGCATCTGTGGGACAATAAACTTGGCATCTGCCGGGTTAATGTTGGCATAAAATAGACCTGAAGCAGTTACACACATCGTTTCGACTCTGTCTTTATAACCCTTGACGGAAGGTATCATGCTTGAAAAGCTCCACTGCGTGGTCTCGATGCATGATGTCCGACTCGAGTGCTAGAGGTCTCGGGTTCAATCCCTGGTAAGGGCTAGGATTTTTTTTTTTTACGTGGCCTTGGACTTTTAGTAATTCTCCCTGGTCTCTGGGTAGTGAGATCGGACGCCCGTGTGCATTGCAGCGCACGTAAAAAAAAAAAAAAAAATCCTCCGCCCGTTGGAAATCGAAAAGAGTAGCCTAACGGCGCTGCCCGGGCAAAATTTAAAGTTAAAATTGTATCGAAAGTATTTAAGGATTCTTGCCGGTGCTACAGAACTTGTGCACTCTGCCGAGCTTTTTCGGACTCAGTCATGAGTTAGAAGAAGAACGGAGCACACATGGGTTTACTACCAGTGTGCCATGATATTTATCCGTTGTTCAAACCTCAAACCTCAAACCTCTTACAAAAGGCTCCGTCGGTTAAAAGTGGGTAACAACAGAAATAGAACCTGTTGGCAATCATTGCGGGATTTAGTCAGCATCATAACGGCCACCTTTACTTTCTAAGTTATTTCCTTCTAACACGCATGAATCGTGTTGACCTACTTTTCAGTCCTCGCTTGACTCGTCTGCTCCTCGTCCTGTATTTTACAACCCATGCTTTTGTGTTCTTAAATGGTATTCAAAATATGCATATCAGCATATGATCATAACATGCTTTATCAGTCAAATACAACTGCTGTGAAAAGGATGGGTGATTGAAAGGGCAGAAAGTAAGACCGGCCTGAGTGCCCAATTTGTGACCCTTTGAAATTAAAGTTCGCTAGTTCGTTCTCTCTTAGTCCCATTTTTATGTTTCCTTTTATCTTCTTCTGGAACCTGCCAACAACTGGCAAGCATGATGGAAAGAGAGCAGGAGGAAGACAAGGAGTTCAATGCTCGAATGACCAGCTGAATGGATGGGGCGAAATAAACACTTTGAACGGATCTGGGATTCTGGTGATCGTGTAAGATGGCGAAACACGTCGGTCTACTCTTGCAGCACGGCACATGATGCTGATATCCTTATCGTCGTTATTAAATATATTGTCATATTTCTTCTGTCCACCCGTCTCCTTTCCGTTAAGCCCCCCCCCCACTCCCCCCCCACCCCCAAATAAAACTCCCCACACACACCAACACCCACTCACTCACAAACACCACACACGCGCAACTCTAACCCAGGCTGCATGTCGTCACTTCTTGTGTGTTTATGTCAGTGATTTTCAGCCTTCCTAATATCGTGACACCTTCATATAGTAGGGGCCGCGTTAGCGCAGTCGATAAGAGGCTCGCCTTCAAATACAGCTGCGACTCGCTGCAGCCACGGTCGGTGTTCGAAACCGGGCTGTTCCCGGGGTTCACCCAACCTCTAGGAAATGGGTACCAGAGTTGACACTCTGGATTAAATGGAGGAACGTCGCTGAAGCTACAGAGTTACGTGCGGACGGCGATATAGGCGGACAATTCTTATCAGCTGTCTGTACTGGTGGTAGAGCACTTACTGTTTTTAACCGTGTGCAATGACACTGGTTCACATATCCTGACTTTACCTTTACCTTTTACTTTAATATAGTTCCTCAAGTTGTGGCGACACTAACAATACAGTTATTTTCGTCGCTTCTTTCTAATTTCAATGCATTTTTGTTCTGCGAAGGTCTTTCGCGCCCCCTGTGAAACGGTCGCTCGACACAAAAAGCGGTCGCGAGCCACAGGTTGAGAACCGTTGGTTTATGTGTTTTCCAGCACACCCTAACAGACAACATGCATGACATCCCGTTCCAGACCACATGTAGACATCTCCAGTCTCCATCTACCGGCTGCATGGATGCTCGGACACCCCTGCCTGTCGGTCCTTCTGCTCACACATCTCCCACACCAGGGCATCCCCCCTCCCCCCCACCCCCCATCATGACCTGTCTCTCAAACGCAAAGTTTACAGAGGATTCAGAATGTTTGTGGACAACATTTCTGATAATAAATTGTTCAAACCAGAGACAGCATCTACGTTCTAGCATAGTTTCTATTCTTATCAGAAACAGTCATCGTGCTTTCTGTTATGATTGCCTCCTTTGATCTGTTTAAAGAGTTTCATCCATTTTTTTCCCTACCATCACCGCCTTCTTTGATGTGACTGATTTATTGTTACTTAAGACGCCGGGTTATTGCCTGCCATACTTTGGTCTCATCCGTGTTGCAAAAGGGCGTGATAACTTGCTTAAACATGCTGATTAATTAAACAGTTCTGTTATTTGGTGTCCCTTTTCTCGTCTAAATATTCACGCAACAGTGTTTTTTTTTTAAATCGCATGCTCCCTCCCTCCCCCTCCCCCGGGTTATTTCGTGCGATGCATGTGAAGAGTTCTTATTTTATGCGTTCACACTGGCTGGGGGAGGGGGGGGGAGGACATGCTCCTTGGCAAAGTGGTCAAGCCGTTTGACCCGCGCTTTGAAGATCCTGGGTTCGATTCACAGCAGCGCTGTTCAGTTCACCAGTGCATATTTTAACGGCTATCCTGGGGATCGTTACCAGAGCTGTGGAGGTCGTACTCTGTGCGACGCTCTTGGCAGGCAGCTTGCTGCTTTGAGGAGAGAAACTGAGCATGTGGGATAAACCCCGATGCGATGAAGTCAATCCTCTTACTTTTACATTCGTGCTGTCATTCTTCTTCTCCTTCTTCTTCTTCTTCTTCTTCTTCTTCTTCTTCTTCTTCTTCTTCTTCTTCTTCTTCTTCTTCTTCTTCTTCTTCTTCTTCTTCTTCTTCTTCTTCTTCTTCTTCTTCTTCTTCTTCTTCTTCTTCTTCTTCTTCTTCTTTCTTCTTCTTCTTCTTCTTTTTCTTCTTCTTCTTCTTCTTCTTCTTCTTCTTCTTCTTCTTCTTCTTCTTCTTCTTCTTCTTCTTCTTCTTCTTCTTCTTCTTCTTCTTCTTCTTCTTCTTCTTCTTCTTCTTCTTCTTCTTCTTCTTCTTCTTCTTCTTCTTCTTCTTCTTCTTCTTCTTCTTCTTCTTCTTCTTCTTCTTCTTCTTCTTCTTCTTCTTCTTCTTCTTCTTCTTCTTCTTCTTCTTCTTCTTCTTCTTCTTCTCCTTCATCTGATTTTATCTCCCACTGCAGTGGTTCTTAACCATCCTAATTCTGCGACCCTTTAATACAGCTACCCATGTTGTGGTGACCCGTTAATGTAGTTCCTCATATTGTGGTGACCGCCGGCCATGCAGTAATTTTCCTGGCTACTTCATAACTTCAATAAACATTTTTTTTGCAATGGTCTTTTGACGACCCACGCGAAAATGTCGTTCCACCCCAAAAAAGAGTCGTGACTCATATGTTGTGAATCTCTGTCCTAGTGGAACACAGAGTGTCTATTCCTTTACTATGGCAAGCAGCCGAACCCATCTGGTCGCTAATCAGTTCCACTTGTTTCTAGTCTGTGTTTTTTTTTTCATTGCTGTTCATTCACCTACCTAGCCTCTCGATCTTGTCAAGCTGTTTGCCTCGTGCTTTGAAGGTCTTGGGTTTGTTTTAATTTTACGGAGAATTATTGTGGGTCGTCGCTGAAGCTATGGGGTTCCTGCTTTATGTGACACGCTACGGCAGATGAGTAGTCGCTCTGCTGCTGAGAAAGACCGATCCGTTTGCGGTAGCTCAGTGTAAAGAAGCTGGTCCTCCGTACTTTGACCTTTTAACTGTTATTCGTGTGGGGAGTCACTGTGGCATACAGGATAGCCACTCTCTTGCCATCCAGAAGGTGCAAGGTTGAAATCCCCACCCAGGCTCCAAGGAAAACCCAGCTAAAAACGGGTGCCAGGTGTTGACTGTTGTAATACTGAGCAACTCTTCACACGTTCCTCGATTACTTCTACAGGATATACGTTTCAGATCTCATGTGTCTCCCTGAGGGTTTCGCGGCCCTATTGTTAGAAAAACAAGAATGGACCCACTGCCTAAACAACAAGCATGACGTAAGAGACAAATTGTCTGTAAAGGGGATGTGCACGCAACACTCAGGTTGTGGAACAAGAATAACATCCAGTAGTGGACAAAAAATCATAACTTTGCGCTGGAGTCCACAGCCGGTGAACGTTAGCAAGCAGAAGAAAAGAAGTAGTCGTTTCCTAATGGCCGTTGAATTGGTGTACACTCGAGGCCCTAGGTAGATGGTGCTATTTCAGTGGTTTAAGGCGAATGCTGTCCGTATTCCATAGCTGTGGATTTCAAGCTGTACGATAGACATGGTCGATGAAGACACATTTTCTGGGGTTGCCTAGGTTGTCTTGAATCTTAGTATACTTGTTTCCATAGAGAGGCGCACCTGCCATTTGGAGGTGACAGGTTCGATTCACGGCACTGTTACTATACTTTGGAATTTTATGTTGTCTGGTGTGTTCTTCTATCTTTCTAGTTCTTTCTATGAGTGCCGATCAATACATTGTATGTTTATTGTATATGTGATGTAGCTTTGTGACGACTATATATCGTCTGCCTCTGTGTCTTAGGCGTTGCCAAGGTGCTTTCTTATCCCAAGGTGCCGGGTTCGATCTAAGCTGTAAGCGGTTTTGGCGCAGACGGCCTTGCTTTGGTTTCCACAGTGGTACCGAGAACCGACCATTAAGTTTGAGGTTTCGAGGTTTTGAAAAATGGATCAACATCATGGCACACTGTTGTCACCCATAAGTTTTTCCTTCTTCTTCTAACTTAAGTCTCAGTCCGAAGAAGCTCAGCACAGTGCGGGGATCCTGAAATACTCTGCGTAGATTTTTAACTCCAAATTTTGGCTCAGGCAGTACAGTTAGACTACTCTTGTCGATTTTCAACCGCTTTGGGAGTCTTTAACGTGCGCAATAATGCACACGGGCGTTCGATGTCACTACCCAGAGACCAGGGGGGATTACTAGCAGTCCAAGTCCACATGAAAAAAAATCCCAGCCCTTACCGGGGATTGAACCCGGAACCCTTTGCACTCGAGGCGGACACCATGCATCGAGACCACACAACCCCCTGACCGTTGAGTCAGTAATGACAAAGTACTGTACGCAGCTCTGCCTTGTGACATCATAAAGTCAAATTATGTTGGAGTTGCTTCTGCAGTGTCATCCTGTTGTTGCACAACTTACGTCTGTGTATGTGTGTTGTTGTTGTTGTTGTTGTTGGTGTTGTTGTTGTTTTTGGTGTCATTGTTTATCCATTACAGGTGAGGATGACCATTTCTTTCGTCCATTGGATTAGATTGTTTTGAGGTGACGGATAAGGCCAGTTCTAGCACTGAAAGTTCTTGAGCAGTATGGAGAGGGAATTAAGGCTGCATCTCTCTAATGATTTGCTTCAGTGTCTTTCCTGGCTTGTCTTTTCTGAATTGCTGTTGCAGTTCTAGCAGCTTCATGGACCACAGCTCCTCGACTTTCCAGGTTTTAGGATCAAAACATAAGTCTTTCAGTGAGGTCTTGAGGTTGTCCTTGAAAGATTTATTGTGTCCACCTTGACAGCGTATTTAATATAATAAACACACGCGCACACACACACACACACCCACTAACAGATGGAAGGGGGAAGAGATAGCAGGAGAGCGGCATTATATTCTTACAAGTATATTTTACAATTATTTAAAATGTTTTTTTTTTTTCAAATATCCAGAAATCATGAGTTGTTAATGTTAACCCTTTGGCTCGGTACTATGAATATAACCCTATGGTTATGATTTCATAATAGATACCGTAAATCTGGGAGAAATGTGGCTTTTCTACCTACCCCCGAGCATGAACCAGGACTTAAAAGAGTTCGTCACCGGGTCGCCGCCCAGTCAGGTTAAACCCACTTAGCTAGCGAGCCGGGCTGTTTAATATTTAAAAATCTGCAAACTTTACTTCTTCTTCTTCGCGTTCACCAGCTGTAAACTCCAGTGGAACGTTCCAGTTGTTCGTCCACTTCTCTACTGCAGTCCTGTTTCAAATACTGAATGTTGCATGCTCATCCGTTTGACAGAACTGACTCATCTGTGTGAAGGCTGTTTGTTCCTTGTCTGTTAGGTTGATCAGATGCACTTCGACTTCTTGGGAAACTCCCAATTAGTCGACTCTTACGACATGCTTTTGGGGAGGCAGTGCGTCTATTGTTGTTTTCCCTACAATAGGACCCCGGTACTCACACGGGGAAGACTGTACACCTCTCTATGGTTTTATCGAACGCTATTTCTGTCAGCCAGTTCCATAGTTCCAACTCCAGCAGTTCAGTTCAACTTCAGTCTTTTTAAGCTTAGAACAAAACTGTTATTTGTTGTAAGTTGCATATCCTTTACAAGACGTTGCAGAACCAACCCCAGCATAGGAGTTTGCCATTGCTTTCTGGACTGTTGGCTTCTCGATACCACTATCGAAACCAACGCAAGGCGCAAGGCCCGCATTTGGGATCGAACCCGGCACCCCAGCATTACGTAGCATGTGCGCAACGTCTTAGCCACAGACGCCTACAAACTGTTACTTGCTACTTTAAGCTTATCTGAACAACAAGGGAAGGTCAAGTCACCGTGCAACAATAAAGGGTCGCCTAGTAATGACATGAGACATTGACACAGCGGCGACCACAACCGGAAACGATAGCTGTTTTTATTGAAAATCGTTCGCTGTGGTCCATATATATGCGCCTAGCGCAGGGTCCACATTACATTTTGTTGTTATGTTGACAAGCCTGCTTAAATGTACTGTTCACAGTCGTTGTTAGACGGTAGGATCTGAAGGCATTTAATTGTCTGTAAAATGACCGCTCCTGACGGCACTCTCAGATGTGTCTGAAATGCTCTTTGTCCACTTGTCGGCCACTGGCTCTTTTATTGATGACCAGTGGCTAGTTTCAGACCAACATTTCTTTAGAGTAGTTGCTATATTTCATCTGATTTCTCAGTTGCATGTTGTCACTTTAAATACTTGGCTCAGTGTGTTAACACTTCATTGCGAAGAGTATAGGATTTAACCATCTCCTTTCTTTGACGTTGATAGCTATCGTGGTTTAGCGGCTAGACGCTCGCTTGCGGGTCCGAAGGTCGTAGGTTCAGGTCCTGATGCCAGATTGTTGTTGTTTTCCCCTTCAGTATTTGACCTTGACTGCCAGGTTGACTCGCGTTAAATGAGCACACGGTAAGGTCCTGGGAAGTGAAGGGCGGCTTGCGGGATGTTGACCACATCACCCACGGAGTGTGGTTTCTTCTGTGAAATATAGATCTAGCCCAAGACACCTGAAGAAAGGTGTGGAAGTGGGTCGTTTACTTAACTGTCTACATTATTATTATTACCATTATTATTACCATTATTATTAGGCACTTGAGGTTTGCACACAGTGTGTGTGTGTGTGTGCTCGCGCGCGTGTGTGTGTGTATGTGTGGTTCTGAGTGTGCAAAGATGTTTTTTTGTATACGCAATACATAAATGAATTTACATGCCGTCTTCACAATGAAGGATGACAGCAACGAACTTACTGCTGTCAACTGCTTTCCTAGCATTTGATTCTTCCACTGCCCATAAGTCGGCGTCTGTGGCTTAGGCGGATTGAAGGCGCGTCGTAATGCCGGGTGCCGGGTTCGATCCCAACTGCAAGTGATTTGGCATCGGACCATCTTGCGGTACTCAGGGTCGACCGTTTAATAAAGCAACGGCAAACTACTGAACGTGAAAAATGCCGGGGGGAAACCACAACACTCAACAAATGCTGCGGCTGGTTCTGCAACATCGTGTTGAAGGATCGCAGCTATCTAACTATAGGTCAGTATCTGTTCACTAAATCCTCTCGGACCTTCACAAGCGGCCTAGATAAGTCGCATCTGGTTAGTATAAGCCCGTTGTTCATAGGAGTTAGGAGAGTTGCACCAGACCGGGACCCAGAACCCCAAATACCACCCGGACTTAGGACTAAGGAAGACGAAGAACAGAAATATCAGGTGTGACTTCACACCAGAAAGAATAGGACACCAAATAAGATCTCCAAGGAACCTTCATATAGCAGGCCTTCGTGCGGCTGAAAAGGGATCAAGTTTTGAATTTTCGTTTATCAGATCAGAATCTGAATAAGCCTGTAGTTTACTAGTATTTTACCATAGCCGTGTACGTAATACTCTAATGTAGTCACATAATAGAGTATATTTTAGTTTGTGCGCTGTTTTGTCTGTGTTTGCTGATGTAGGCTAATCGCCGGAACGTCATTTGTTTGTTTATTGTAATTTATTTTGTTAACCTGGCATAAACTATTGGTTTGTTTTTACCCCTTTTCTTCTCTTCCACATAATTTCTGACCCTTTTTGAAAGCCGACCATAAGGACAGTTTAAACCGTCCACAGAGGGAATGGAATAATAATACGCTAGAATTGTGAAATTGATAATTAAACGGATTCGTGTCTGGTGTGTGAGTGCTGCAATACTATGTGTGTGTGTGTGTGTGTGTGTGGGGCTCAGGCGCACGTGTGGGTGTGTGTGGGCTCAGGCGAACGTGTGGGCGCGTGTGGGCGCGTGTCTGTGTTTCTTCCAGCTCGCAATACTGACGCCAGAATTACCGATTTCGTCTTGTGCGCGTGTGAACATTCCCCTCGTTTTACTTTACATCTTCACTCCTACTCCATCCCAAGAATAACGTGTATGTAATGAGTACTTGAATCCTACCCGCTTCAAGTCCTAACCGCCTCAAGTCCTACATCCCTGCCACCAGGTAAGCCCGCCCGCCTGCCTCCCGCCCAGGTTTGCAGCAGAGGGTAATTGAGTGCCAGCCCATATAGAAGCCTATCTCCCAGCCATTTCTGATTAAGCCTTATCCTCCCATTATCTTCCTCAGTCGAAAAGGGTGAGCAGTCGGGGAGACGGGTATCTTATGCGAATGAGGGCTTAAGTTTTCAGAAGATGATATGGATGCTCAAGACCTTTGTTGTTGTCACTGGCGATACCATGGTGTAACTACAAACTTCATGACAGTCTAAAAAATATGTGCAGATTTTAGGGTGCTTTATTTTTACCCGACCAAAAATGACGTCACGGAACAGTCCAATATTTTAGAGGGTGGTAAGAGCGGGTTTTCCGTTGGTTCTATGCTTTAGCGTGTTTCTTCCAAGGTTAAGGTTTTCTCGCGCTTACCTAACCCTAACCAAAACTATACGCTTAATTTCCTACCCCATGAAATATTTGACTGTCCCGCTACATGCGGATTTCTTCTGTTTGTGGTCGGCTAATTAGCAAATATCGAGTTTAGCATCATGGCATCATCGCATTGGAGTCGCATGTGGTGTACCGGCTAGACCCTCGCCTGCGAATCTGAAGGAAGTGAGTTCAGTTTTAGTCTTATATCATCATCTAGGACAGTGACTCTCACCCTTCACAATGCCGCGACCCTTTAATACAGTTCCCTCATGTTGTGGCGACCCTTTAATACAGTTCCCTCATGTTGTGGCTACCCTTTAATACAGTTTCCTCATGTTGTGGCGACCCCCATACCATTATTTTTCTTTATGACTTCACTGAATATGTTTTTTTCTGATGGTTTTAGGCGACCCCTATGAAAGGGTCGTGTGATCCAAAAAGAGGGTCGCTACACGCAGTTTAAGAACCGCTGACCTAACAGGTCTTTTTTGGTTTCAAACTACCTCTCTCATCGCGGGCTGCCTTAAAGAATATGGGTCTCTCGCCAGCAATCCCGTCTCGTGTCATATCCTACTCCAGGTGTGGCGAACATCCTATGCCGTCTTCGCACTGGTCGACTCCTGCTCTTCTGTTCTAGTCGGTGAAATTAATGAACTGCCTTGAAGCTATAAAAATAGATCGTCGATAGTGTCTATTATTTTGTATCTTAATGTAGTATTGTTTGAAATTTTTATGTGCTGATGAAGGCTCCATATCCGCAACGTTCACGTTTTGTTTGTGTTTGTTATATAGTAAAGCTTGCTAATACACTTTTCGTTCGGTTTTATTTCTTTTCTGTACTTGTATTATGACGTAGCGCTCTGTAAAGCCACAAACAGTAATGCCAACATATGTGTGTTAAAAATCTAGTAACAATCTTTTTGAAAATAGTGTGAGTTGCATCTGACAGCCAAAACGTGCCCGACCGCACCCCATTCGTGATACCGAACTGGTTGCACGTTATCTGCCATGGACTGTTGAAACCGTGCTGTTAACAGATTCTGGGAACTGTGTGGTCTCGAGGCATGGCGTCCGCCTCGAGTGCAGGAGGTCCTGGGTTCAAGCCCCGGTAAAGGCTGGGATTTTTTTTACATGTACTTCTTGTAATTTCTCCTGGTCTCTGGGTAGTAATATCGGACACCCATGTGTATTCTTGCGCACGTAAAAATATTCTTTCGCAGGTGGAATGTGTCGTGGTTTGAAATTCAACCTGTCACTGTTAGAGATAGGTTTGACCATAATTTATGCAATAATATACGCAACTAATATTTATAAATTAGGAAAATGCCCATGCGCCGCCGTAGTCAGAAACGCAAGGCTTCCGCCATTCGCCGGCGAGTTACATGCAGCCAAACGCCTTCTCTAATACATAGAGTAGGTCTAGGTACAGCAAACAAGACTATCTCTATATTTGCCACAAAAACCATATTAAACACGATTTCTATTTTCTGTTTTTGTTTTTCAAAACAACCTTCGATTAGGGGTGGGGGGGGGGGGGGATCAAGGACTATCTCGACGTCGGTGCAGACATTGACTGCGACATTAACTTCATTAACCGTGTTAGACACGTGCGATTTCTATTTGTTGTGCCGTTTCATTAATATATCTGGAGTATCTGGTCTACAAGAAAAACAATTGCCCGCGTTTTGATTGGTTTTAATCAGGACACAGAACTAGGGACACACATCTCTAATTGTTAGTTCTATCTTTTCCTTTACCCGATAATTAAGTGGCTGCTTGGTCGAATGGTTAGAACACTGGGTTCCTGTGCGGGAAACCTGGGTTCGTATCCGCAGTAGTTAATTTTTTTTTTACCACGGGACTAAAATAATATCCTCATCTGGTCTGTCGTGGTGACAAAAAAAAAAAGAGTAGCCTAACGGCGCTGCCCTGACAAAATTTGGAGTTGCAAATTCTAACCAAAGTATTTTAGGATCCTCGCCGGTGCTACGGAGTTCGTGTACTGCACTGAGATTTTGTTGACTAAGCTTGAGCCAGAAGTAGAAAATCTAAACCTAAATCTGTGATTAATTTAGAATTCATATAGTTGTCATTTTCGCTAAGCAGTAGTCGGTGGAAGTAGGGGAGGGGACGGGGGGGGGGGGGGGGGGGGTAATGAACATCGCAAACTCCAAATTTTCGTGTCAATATATATATATATATATATATATATATATATATATATATATATATATATATATATATATATATATATATATATATATGTCGCTTTGTAATGTCGGGGTGTCGGGTTTGATCCCTGCTGCGGATGGTTAGTCTTGCGATGGTTTCAACGTGGTTTCGAGAGCCGACCGTCCAGTAAACAATGGCGAACTCATCATCATCATGTAGCAGGTCCTTTGCAGATCGTCGCTCTCATCACAGTCTGCCTGTAAGAAACTCGGTCTCTTGCCAGTTCTCCCGCCTGATGAACTTTCACACTCAAGGAGTCACTTATATCCTGTGCCCATCTTCGTGTCGGTCGGCCTCTGCCCCTCCTTTCTGGTACCATGCCTTCTGCTATAATTTTTTCCAATCCGTCGTAGCGCTTGATATGACCAAAATATTTCAGCTTTCGAGAAAGGATGCTGTTTATTAGCCAATCTTCATTGATATTCAGATCTTTTAAGATGTCAATATTTCTCATCTTCTTTGTCCAAGATATTCAATAGCATCAACAGTATGTGTGCATTCTTATATGCACAGTGAGGATGATAGTGATATTGATGATGATGATGATTTTCACCATCCTCGTCATTATCGTTACCATCATCCCCTAATCCTCCTCAGCATTATTTAATACTACTACTACTACTACTACTACTACTACTACTACTACTACTACTACTACTACTACTACTACTACTACTACTACTACTACTCTTACTACTACTACTACTACTACTACTACTACTCTTACTACTACTACTACTACTACTACTACTACTACTACTACTACTACTACTACTACTACTACTACTACTACTACTACTACTACTACTAGTCGCCGTGGTGAAGTGGCTAGACACTCGCTGTGTGGATCGGAAGGTCGTGGGTTCGTTTACTGTCGGAACAGAAATAACCTATGGCACCCAGGTCGACCCAGCAGTGAGTTGGTATCAGATGTAATCATGGGAAGTAAAGGCAGCCGTCGTGATATTGATCACTTTACCCATCAAGTGCTGATTGATCTATAAAATATAGGTCTAGCCTTATATGCCCAAACCCCCGAGGGCGTAGAAAAGGGTCCTTGACTTTACTTTCTACTACTTAATTACCACTCCTACTACTACTACTACTACTACTACTACTACTACTACTACTACTACTACTACTACTGCTGCTACTACTACTACTACTACTACTACTACTACTACTACTACTACTACTACTGCTGCTGCTGCTGCTGCTGCTGCTGCTGCTGCTGCTACTAATACTAATACTACTATTAATATTTCTACTACTACTACTACTACTACTACTACTACTACTACTACTACTACTACTACTACTACTACTACTACTACTACTACTACTACTACTACTACTACTACTACTACTACTACTACTACTACTGTCGGCTTTGTGGCTAAGTCGATGCAAACGCTTCGCTTCGTAATGCCGGGATGCCAGGTTCGATTCCAGCTGAGGGCAATGCGCCTTGCGTTGGTTTCGACAGTGGTTTCAAGAATGCCGACCGTCCAGGAGCAATGGCAAAATACTGGATGTAAATTGCTAGAGAAACCACAGAACAGCCAGGGGCTGTTAGAGTTGGTTCTGCAACGTCCTGTAAAGGATACGCAACTAACTTAACTACTACTACTACTACTACTACTACTACTACTACTACTACTACTACTACTACTACTACTACTACTACTACTACTACTACTACTACTACTACTACTACTACTACTACTACTACTACTTCTGCTACTACTACTAATACTAATACTACTACTGCTACTGTGACGACGACGACTACTGCTGTTGCCGCGGCTGATGCTACGACGACGACAACAACAATAACAGCAACAACAATTGCTACTACTTCTACTAACACCACCATCTCTACCACTAGACTACTAGTATAACCCTCACAGCTTCTTCTACAAGTACTACTACTCAAAATGTCACGCACACAGCTAAAAAACCAGGAACAAGTCCATGAAGTCAACATGAGTTCACTAAGGGCTGGCTTATCTTCCATTGTTTAATAAACGAAATCATCAAATCCCAATGGACAAATACTCATTTCGACCTCCTCAAAAGCCATAATTAGTTACAGTAACTAGTACACCATGTACCACGTTGTTGATCTGTTGAAAAAACATAAACATAAAACATAAACATAAAACATAAACATAAAACATAAACATAAAACATAAACATAAAACATAAACATAAAACATAAACATACTGTACGTAGAAACTTCATGTTCAAAATATCAATGCATGTCGTATATGGCTTAACCAGTAGCGTGGTCCGTGCTGTCACAGACGGTACCGTTTTCATTTACTCGTGGAAGCACCTGAGGTATGAGTTATGAGTTAGGTTATCTTTACAGAACTCAGGCGCTCAGATTCCCCTCTCAACATATTCATCAGCGTCGTGCGGGTAATAGTACCAGTCCTATGTTGGTTAACAAGACATCATGTGCGTACGGTGTGCTTCTCATGCTTAGCTGTGCCGATCTTTACTCTCAATTCGCGTATTCTTAGCAGTGATGTGGACACGTTGCTTCCAAAATCCTCTAAACGTCCTATCTCTCTAAGGTACATAGGCCAGCCATCTTTAATTAATGCAGCACCTGCCAGTATATCAGCTCTTTCATTATCAACAACGCCTGCATACCCTGGGATGAATATGAAAGTAACTGCACACACAGGAGAGTTTTGCAATGACTCAAACCACTGTCTGCATTACCAGCCCGTCTCGACCCGCCAGATCATGCTCAAAGAATCACTCAGCACACACACGCGGGAGTAGTCCTGTGATCCCAGCCACATGAAAGCCTGTGTCACCGCCATCACCTCCATCGTCATGCTGCTGGTGGTCATGGAAAAAGCACCGCTGGCTTCTAGAACTGTTATGCCTGAAGAGCGAGCTGTAAATGCCCATGCACTCTTATGTCCTCGTATAACGGACCCGTCTGTGAAGATGGCAGTACCATCAAACACTGTGCAGCTATTGATCCCAAACAACCAGCTAGTTCCTCACTGTGGCGTACAGAAGAGGTCAAGTGATTAGCTTGGACACCTTTCTGGGTTAGGTTTAGGTTTAGAGGACTGATCAACACCATGGCACACTGGTGTTCCCTTCTACTTCTGACTCAAGCCTGAGTCTGAACATTCTCAGCGCAGTGCACGAACGCCGTAGCAAAATTGCAAACGGGCGTCCGATCTTACTACCCAGAGACCAGAGCAAATTACTAGTCCACGTAAACAAATCTTAGCCTTCGCCGAGACTTGAACCTGGGACCTCGAGCATTTGAGACAGATGCCATGCTTCAAAACCACTAAGCTCCCGTGCAACTGCTCAGACACCTTTCTGGGTATCTTGCAATAATGTAGAAAAGCGAAATATGTATTAGTACTCGTGGTGGTGATGGTGGTGGTGGTCGTATGATTAGAAGTAACAGCAGCAGCAACAATAGTAGTAGTATTTATTGTTGTTGTTGCTGTCTTAGTATCAGTAATAGTAAAGGCCTATAGTGGTAGTAACAGAGGCAGAAACGACAGCACCATCAGCAGCTGCAGCAGCAGCAGTAGCAGCAGCAGCAGCAGCTGTAATAGCTGTATTGTTAGTGATAGAAGTTATAGTTTCTTTTCATTTGTTTAAATTGTGGTTTGTGGTGGGGGACAGGGTTATTTGTTATTGCTTTTGTTGTTGTTTTAACAGCAGTAGAGGACGAGGAAAAGGAAGAAGAAGAATGATAATAGTAAAAAAAAAAAACAAGAAGAAGTAGAAAAAGAAAACGAAGAAGAAGAACAAGAACTAGAAGAACAAAAACATGAAGAACAAGAAGAAATAAGAGTAGGCGAAAGACAGCGACGACTTTAGGGGGCATACGTAGAAGAAGAAGACAGCAAGATAGAATGGGAACATTTCGAGCACGAAAACGGGCATGCATGAACCCCTCTAATCAACCCTTTATGTCAGAGTCACTTGTATCAGTATCAATGTGTATTTATACACACGATGGCTGTCTAAAGTGTATTTATTAAAATGAGAGGAATTCGAAAAGGTTGAAGAGATCAGAGAAATGCATGAGGGTCAGGCAGAGAAGACTTGGATAGATTGGAGTCATCCTGAGAAGAAACCAGCAGAGAATCATCAAACAGGCACTGAAATGGAATATAGATGAGCTGAGGAGGCGAGGACGTCCAAACGAAACGCTAAATCGAACGTTGATGAGAGAGACCAAAGATGCTGGGGTGCATTTCATCCATGATATTGAACAGTAATTGCACAGGGTAAAACGGAGTGGGGAAATAGACTAGAAGCAATATGTGATCTATAGTGGCACAACAGGAAAATGAAGGAGTGAATGGTTGAGTGAATGAATGAATAAATAAAAAAATGAATAAATGTGTATTTATGTTTTATGTAACGCCATTTATGTAATATATGTATGACCGTGTGTATGTTATGTCTATGTACGTTACGTGTATAAGTGTCATTTACATTTCTGGCGTATGTATACTGTTTAAAAAAAAGGAACGCATAACTACTGAAAATAAATTATATATATATTCACAATTGGACCGTGCTAGCGCAGTCGATAAGAAGATCGCTTCCAAATCCAGCTGCGACTCGCTGCAGCCCACGGTCGGTGTTCGAAACCGGGCGGCTCCCGGGGTTCACCCAGCCTCTAGAAAATGGGTACCAGAGTGACACTCTGGGGTAAATGGAGGAACGTCGCTGTAGCTATAGAGTTACGTGCGAACGGCGACACAGGCGGACATTTCTTATCAGCTGTCCGTACTGGTGGCAGAGCACTTGTGGTTTATAACCGTGTGCAAAGACGCTGGTTCACATTTGGTGAACTTTACCTTTTTACTTTTTTATACTCACAATTTTAATATTCTGTAACTTTGTAACAAAGTAAGTGATATTATTCAAATTTCACACAAGACTACATTAGGGTTCCATCAATTAATTGACACCTTCCCCCCCCCCCCATCTGGGTCACTATAATTTAAGGCATACAGTCTTTCCCGTTAGTATGATGTGTGGCCACCTATTGCGTGGATCAGTGACTGGCATCTCCTGGGTATGGATGCGATCAGATGTTTGATATGGGCCTGTGGGATGGATGCCCACTCTTCCTGAAGTGCCTGGAACAGATCACGACCATTGGCTGGAACAAAGTATCAGCGACAATCAAGTCTTTGCAGCTCATCCCCCAGGTGCTCAGTCTAACTCCTGACTGCAGACAGACATGGGCAGGGAAGGGTGTGAATGTTATCTGCAGCCAGGAACTGCCTGGTTAGCCGTGAAGAATAGGGTCTGGAGTTGTCCTGTTGAAAAAATGATATCTGTTGGCCTCCCGAAATTGAAGGACATGTGGACGAAGAATTGCATTTCCTTTCACCGATGGCAAACCCTACACCGTCATGACACTGCAACAAGAGAAAGATTCGTTACTGAGCCAGACAAGTCTCCATTGATTGTCACCTGCCCAGGGACGATTTTGGCTGCCCAAAGAGGTCGATTTTGGCGGTGGCGAAGCGTAAGCACAGCTCGTCAGTGTGCCCAAAGTCCAACGTCATACAGTCTGTTTCAAAACAGTTTGTGTAATGTTCAGACACATGACATCCTGGAGGCAATGTCTGCTCAGCCGAGGAGAGGTGACGAAGCAGAATAAAGCGATTCGCTGCTGCTGCTTTCTTCCACTACGATGTCGGTCTTCAGCTAATCAGTGGCTTGGAACCGGTGCCAAAGTCGACTGCTGGTACTCTGATGCAGGTTTGGATGCCAGGCAACCTGACTTTGGCTTTCTTCTGCCTGCAATCAGCCAGTAGCAATATTCCTTAAATTCATCGATAGAGGTCCCATCCATGACTGCTCGAAAATTGAACTGAGTGTTTTGGTGTAGCGTTATCTTTTAATGGAGTTTCAGTTGCGTAGGCAGCGTATAGTGTTCACCCCAAAATTGTGTTGCTTTCTCGTGCGCTTATCATGAGCTATGCTCACAAATATGGTCTTAAACGCAATTAACCACTGCGTTGTAACGATTACAAAACCAACTCAGTTCACTCCCTTATGTCCAATGGACACGGTAAAAAACACTTTAATCTTCTTTTCACATATCCGAGTACGATATTTTATTTACGAATTAATAAAAAAACGCCGTTGGATAACCGTGCGTTTCTTTTTTTTTTGGGGGGGGGGGTGGGGGGCATTATAGATACAGTGTGTGCGATCGCTAGTGAAGACGCCACGAACTGTGCAGATTAGGATTTAACTTTGCCCCCAACAGTAAAAAGAGCCATAAATGCACTAATGATTCGAACCTGGGTTTCTCATGAGAGCCAAGCATTCTCAACTGTTCGGCCAGTCGCTCCTCTATTGTCTCGCTAGCTGTCCTTGCACTGTTTGCGTTATTACTGGAATGTCTTTCAATTAAAAAGTAATAGTAATGTCTTCTAATCTAATGAGCTGTTTTGTGTTGCTTCTCTGCAGACTGAAATTAGTTATATTAATAAGAGGAAGAGAAGAAGGGAAACGAGGAGAAGAAGGACATGCCTAATAACGTTCAGTTCTTGTACACAGTAGCAGGAGATCATAAACTTTATGATTCGATTATATCAGTGACGTCACCGACCTCATCATCATCATCATCTCATCTCCATAAGCCACATCAGCTGTCACAATTTGACACTAGGTCCACCCACTGCGACACCAGGCTGCCCATCGACCCAGTCCACTCTCCCTCTGCAGCTCGCTGCCTATTGGTTGCCACCCAGCGTGTATGATTAATAAGGCCCCTAAGTCGCTATAGGGGAATGTTCCAATATTGTCGCTATGTTCCATGACTGGTTCCGCACAAAGAGATTTCCCAAACTTACTAAGAGTATCAAATCCGTAATGACTACATTCAGAACTGCAGCTCTGTAGAGATAGAAAGCTGCACGCTGGAGCGCTGAAATCCACGATGTTTCCTACCGCCCACAGTCAACATTGTTCGTTAAATTGCCTCTCTGCATTCCCAAACCCAGCCCGCTATGAGTTATTGAGCTACCGCTGAAGGCTCTCATTGGCGAAGACGATCCAAAGGCCGTGTCAGTCACCGCCCAGGCCAGGGAGGTCACGCCAGGCACCACCGAAGGGGGGAAAATACCCCCGGATGGATGTTCGCTGATAGCTTTGACTGCGGTTGGTGGTAGCTGGGTAGGGCAGTCTGCGCAGCGGGAGGGCTCCCCGTTCTAGTTTCCACATACCGCCAGATAAGGAAAGGCAGGCTATGAAATGTGGAAAGTCTACCACAAAACGTCTATAAGATTTTTAACGTGTACACCACGGCTTCGGTTGGCTATTGCTGAAAGTAAGTTGATACTCTCGTTGATGTTGTGTGTGCCAAAAATGTGACTGTGTCTATGTTTCCATTATTGCAGGTTTTCTCTCGGTGATTTCTTTTTTATTTGCGTCGGTGGCGATTTTTGTGTGTTTCTTCTAAGGAGGAATCCCCTCATTTTTGTTGCCCGTTTGATATTTTATTGAGAAGTTAAGTTCTTCATTGGTTTACCTGGCGAAACCAGGTGGTTTATGGAGAATTTATTGTCCGAGCGAACCAGTTTTCGCAAGTAGCCGCTGTTAGGATGACCTATGTGAATAATTAACTTACTGGAATACATCTTCATACTTAATAAGCATGTTACGATTACACAGTCTGCAGTGTCAGTTGTTTTTGAATGTCTTCGAAGATGAAATAAACTTTGGTTATGTCATTATGATTGTCTGACCCAGCTCCCGGTAAAATTACCTTTATGAATAATTAACGTAATCGCAATGTGAAGTTTTCATACTTAACAAGCGTGTTAGTTACGTAATTTCTGGCTGATACTGACATTCTAGATAGATGATATTTTCTTCTTCTTCTTCGCGTTTACCGGCTGTAAACACCGGCGGAAGGTTATGGTTGTTCGTCCACTTCTGGACTCTAGTCCTGTTCCAGAAACTTAGTGTTGAGTGCACATTGTTTTCACAGGCCTGACTCATTTGCACACAGGGATTTAACAGATCTGACTTAGTTGTACACGTATTGTTGGTTCCTTGCCTCTCAGGCTAATGTACTCCTAATTAGTCGACTCTTACGACATGCTTTTGGGCAGGCAGTGGGTCTGTTCTTGTTTCCCCCGACAATGTGGCCCCGGAACCCACTTATGGAAAAAATAATAAGATCTCTGAATAGTTTATTTCAATGTGTTTGTCCTAGACAGTTAACTTTCTCGAAATGCATGCGTTAAGATAATATCACTGAATTATTAATGTATCGGAACACGTCGTTTTCATACTTGATAAGCATGGTAATTACGTAATGTCTAGCTTCAGTTGTTGTTAAATTTTTTTTAAAGACACTTATTATGTCCGTTTCGGTAATTTTTAAACATTGTACCCCGCCTACAACTGGGCGCTTGAATTTATTCACTGCTATCAGTGTAACTCTCACCACTGCCGGTTTTAAGATTTTTTAAGGCCGGTATAGACGGAGGGGCTGAGGAGAGGGAGGGGGGGGGTGGGTTCAGTCTGATGATTTAGGACCGCCTGGCTAGTGCTGTCGCCGCGGACTGTGCAGGTTAGGGTGTTTAATTTTACTCCCGACAGAAAAACTCCATCAACTTACCGAGGGGTCGAACTCGGGCCTCCTGCATATAATCCCGACGTTGTAACCCCTAGACCAGCCGCTCGTCTGTTGACTACTAACTGTGAATAATGTTTATGTTAATTCAACAGGATCAACTTCATGGTACACTTTGGGTAGATTTTTAACTCAAACCTGTTGCCCGGGCAGCGCCGTTAGGCTACTCTTTTCGATTTCCAACTGCCAAGGGATATTTTACGAGCTCAACAATACACCCGGGCGTCCGATCTTACTACCCAGAGACCAGATAAAATTACTAGAAGTCCATGTGAAAAATTTCCAGTCTTTCCCGGGGCTTGAATATGGGACCTCCAGCACTCGAGGCGGACCCCATAACTCAGGAATCGAACCCAGGTACAGCACGACTATTTAACTGGCGGCCTGCATGCCAGATCTGGCCCGTGGATGTCTAGCAAGTGGCCCGCAGATCTCTTGCTAGTTGTAATGCGTTAATGATCTTTCTATGCTGGACCCCGGGCCCCTGACGATCTCCCTTTTTCAACATATTGACCCCAAGAGTACTCTTGAAAAACCCCGATGTAGATTAATATTTTGTGAAACTATTTCACTCATCCCATAGCCACAGTATCGCCAATTCCTGTCATATACAGATATCAAATACACAGAAATTGCGTTGAACTTTTTTTTTTTCTATAATAAAAAACTATAGGGACAAATTACTTGAAAATATCCTGTGATAACATGTCTTCCGTTTAAGGAGCTGGGAAGTAAAGGTGGCCGGTGTGATGTTTACACCATATCATTCACCCCCCCCCCCCCCCCCCCACCCTTGACGATTAGTATCTACACATATGCGTTTAACATCATACGACTGAAGCGCCACGCGTGAATTTTTTTTTTTTATTTTTATTTTATTTCAAACGTAATGAAAACGCCATTTTACGCGTGAAATTTTATTTTGAATTTTTTTTTTCAAAATTATTATATTTTAATATGTAAAATTATTTTATAAAACTATCTAATGTGTAAAACATTTTAACGTGTGATTTTAATTAAAGTAGAAAATATTTGAATTCGTAACATATTCTGAGGTGTCAAAAATTATTATGTGTGAAATAGTATAATATGTAAAATATTTTTATGTGAATAATATTCTATCCAATGTGTAAAATAATGTGTGAAATATTCTAATTTATAACATATTCTAGGCTGTAAAATATTTATATGTGTAACCATTTTTTTATTATAAAATATTCTAATGTATAAATATTCTAAGGTGTAGAATAATGTTATGTGTAAAAAAATTAATGTGTAAAATATTATGTGTAAAAATGCTAGATAAGCAAGGGAATAATAATATATACATCAAGGCTTAAAGATATAACGGCTAGACAGACGCCTACGGATCGGAAGGTCGTGGGTTCGCTCCCTGGCGGAGCCGGACTTTTCTCTTTAATGACCTTTGCTCCCAGGTCGACCCAGCCTTGAAAGGGTGTAGTCAGGGGAAGTAAAGGCAGTCTGTATGATGTTGACCGCATTACCCACCAAGTACTGATTAGTCTATAAATTTAGGTCTAACCCTATATGCCCTATAGTCCAAAGACGTGGAAAATGGTCATTTACTTTGACTATCAACGCTAAAGGAACAAACTTTAACTGACAATGCAAACGTGTCGTAAACAAATATTTTTAAGACACTGAAATTAAGTATGTCAAAACTGCCAATTGCTGCCTGTTTTGCGGCGTAGGCAGGAGGGAGGGGAAAAGGGGGTGGGGGGTCTTTGAGCCTGAGGCTTTAAGGCCGCATGGCTAGTGCTGTCGCCATGACTGTGCAGGTGAGGTTTCTATTTTGGTCCCCGACAGAAAAAATCCCCAGCCTTACTGAGGTTTCGAACCTGGTCTCCCGCTTGATAGCTCAGCATTCTAACCGTTCAGCCAGCTGCTCCTTAAGCAAGTACTGTTTCTAATTTTTTTGTTGTTGGCTGCAATCCACTAGACAAAGGATTTATGTACCAAAGTTTTTTAGAGCAAAAATAAAAAAAAAAAATAAAAACATCGACAAGAATTTAATTTGCTAACACTCAAATAAACAAAACATTTTCCGTTTTACTTGCACAAGTTTTATCTCGGTTTGTTGCTTCTCTCATAAAAGAAAATGTTAAGGCAATCATGTAATTACCCTGAATTTATTGCATGCAATTATCATCCAGAGAGGAAGGCATTTAATTTACCCAAATATGTTTTCAATGAAAAATGAAAATACACCATTTACAAGAAAATCGCATGATAATAGTTAACGGATATATTTTACGTGCAAAATTGTTTTATCCTGATAGTAAGTTTCATCAACGACAATAGTATCCCTCCTTCACTCCCCCCTTCCCCCCACCCCCACCCCCTTATAAAAAAAACACGCATCCAACATTTACTGTAATCAACAAGATAACTAATATTTTCATAGTGATTAGTCAGGATCATGCAGCACTCCGGACAGTTCAGTAGGTGCTGGGATCTCCTCCTCAAAAAATTTAAAAATATATGCTGAAGAACTATCTAAAGATTAGATCTCTTGATTTACTATTTTAAAATGTCTATTGGCGTACTATCTCAACATTAAAGCTGATTCACTATACACAGGTGTCTACTGAAGTACTGTATACAAATTAGATCTCTTGATTTACTATACAAAAGTGTCTACTGATAAACTATCTAAAATTACATCTCTTGATTTACTTTACAAAAGTGTCTACTGATAAACTATCTAAAAATTAGATCTGTTGGTTTACTATACAAAAGTGTCTACTGATAAACTATCTAAAAATTCGATCTCTTTATTTACTATGCAAAAGCGTCTACTGATAAGCTATCTAGAAATTAGATCTCTTGATTTACTATATAAAAGCATCATTTGATGTACAATCTAAAAATTGATTGATTGATTGATTGAATGGCACCTATCCGTCTTTCCAGACGACAATGTTAACTATCTGAAAATTAGATCTCTTGATTTACTATATACATTTTTCTACTGATGTACTATCTAAAAATTAGAGCTCTTGATTGACTATACAAAAGTGTCTACTGATGTACTTTCTAAAAATTGATTGATTGATTGGCACCTTTCCGATTTTCCAGACGATTGTGTTAACAATCTAAAAATCAGATCTCACTTATTTTCTATATACAATTGACTGCTAATATACTATCTAAAAATAATGTTTCTTGATTTACTGTACACCGATGTTTCATGGTGTACTATCTAAAAACCAGATCTCTTGATTTACTATATACAATTGTCTGTTAATGTACTAACTAAAAATACTGTTTTTTGTTTTGTTTATTGTATACTGATGTGTTTACTGATGTTTCTTCTAAAAATTTGATCTCTTGATTTACTATATAAAAGAATCTACTGATGTACTATCCAAAAATTAGATCTCTTGATCTACTGTATAAAAGTACCTACTGATGTACTATCCACAAATTAGATTTCTTGATTCACTATATAAAAGTCTCCACTAGCGTACTTTCTAAACATTAGATCTCTTGGGATCTTTTGATTTAGTAAACGCAAGTCTGCCTACTGATGTACTGTAAAAAGCAAAACTGACTACTGATGTCGTACTGTAAAAGTCAAATCTGTCTACTGATATCGTACTGTAAAATGGAAGTCTGTCAACTCATGTCGTACTGTAAAAAGGCATGTCTGTCTACTGATATCGTACTGTAAAACTCAAGTCTGTCTACTCATGTCGTACTGTTAAACGGAAGTCTGTCAACTCATGTCGTACTGTAAAACGCAAGTCTGTCTACTCATGTCGTACTGTTAAACGGAAGTCTGTCAACTCATGTCGTACTGTAAAACGGAAGTCTGTCAACTCATGTCGTACTGTAAAACGCAACTCTGTCTACTGATGTCGTACTGTAAAACGCAACTCTGTCTACTGATGTCGTACTGTAAAACGCAACTCTGTCTACTGATCTCGTACTGTAAAACGCAACTCTGTCTACTGATGTCGTACTGTAAAACGCAACTCTGTCTACTGGTGTCGTACTGTAAAACGCAACTCTGTCTACTGATGTCGTACTGTAAAACGCAACTCTGTCTACTGATGTCGTACTGTAAAACGCAACTCTGTCTACTGATGTCGTACTGTAAAACGCAAGTGTCTCTACTGTAGTCGTACTGTAAAACGCAAGTCCATCTACTGATCTCGTACTGTAGAACTCAACTCTGTCTACTGATGTCGTACTGTAAAAGGCAAGTCTGTCTACTGATGTCGTACTGTAAAACCCAAACTGTAAGAGACCGACATATCACAAATTGTTGTTCAATCGGTTCCTGGTCCTTGACTTTCATTTACTTTTTTGTTTGCGTTGTTAAAAAAACCCAACACCATACAAAACTGTTGGCTTGCTTTCAGTGACTTGATGAAACTGAATAAGGGGAACTTGTCAAAACAGTTTAGGTTAAGTTAACGAATCAAACAGCATGGCTCACGGATGTAAGCTCATTAGTGCTCCGTTCAACTTCTAACTCAATTGACACCAATCATCCCGTTGTAGGGTGCAATTTTTCGTTTTTTGGAAGCCCTACCCTGGCTCTTGCCAGGGTCCACAATTTAGCCCGGCCATGAATAGGGCCTAACGCTGAAATGCGGTTTCTTGGACCCCTCCACGGGTGATCCTCATCCACATGATGGCACTTTGTGTCATCGGGTGTTTATCGCTTGTGTGATGTCCTGGTGGGGTAGAAAGTCAGTTCAGTTCTAACTCAAGCCCGAGTTGCGCCGGCGTCGATCCTGAAAAACATTTTCTTGGGTAGATTTGTAACTCCAAATTTTGCCCGGGCAGCGCCGTTAGGATAATCTTTTCGATTTCCAACTGCCCATGGATTTTCTTCTACGTGCGCAGCAATACACATGGGCGTCCGATTTTACTTCCTAGAGTGCAGGGTAAATTACTAGAAGTCTACGTGAAAACAATCTACAACTTTTACGTAAATTTGCCTAGAAAACCACACAACAGCCAGAAGTTGTTGGGGTTGGTTCTGCAACGTCCTGTAAAGGATACGCAACTAACCTAAACTACGTGAAAAAATCCCAGCCTTAAATGGGGCCTGAACCCAAAACCTCTAGCACTCGAGGCAGACGTCATGCTTCGAGACTCAGCCCTCTTGTCGAAACAGTAAATTATACTCGTTTCATGGGCATTTCACTCTGGGGTTTTATCCACCACAGTTACCTCCCGTGAGCTGACAGATGAACAGCATTTTCCCTTGTATACCCCACAGGCTATGAAAATTGTCCTCACGCATCACTGCGCTTGTCAACTGAATTCTAAACAAAGTCCACATGCGATATTTGTGCACTTCGGCCCAATACATTCGATCTTATCGAGCTCCTAATTACTGTGCTCCGTTCTTCTTCTTGCTCGAGCCCTCATCTGAAGAATCTCGGCGAAGTGCGAGGATTGTGAAATAGTTTAGGTAGATTTAAACTCCAAAATGTTGCCCTTGCAGCGCCGTTATGTTACCCCTTTCCATATCTGACAACCAAGGGATTTTTTTAACGTGCGCAACGATACACACGGGTGTCGAGTCCTACTACCCAGAGTCCAAGGGAAATCACGAGACGTCCGTATAAAAAAAAAATCCCCACCCTTCACGGTGCTTGAGCCTGGGACCTTTAGCACTCGAAGCGCACATCATGCTTCGAAACAACGCACCCCCTCCCCCACCACACTTACTAGAAGGTCACACTCAAACCAAACTATCACATTCTGACAAATTTAGCACAATGTCCGCTCTACAATGTCAGAAACTGACCCCGGTTAGATGCTGGCCGAAAAATAGACATCTCAAGTGGCTTAAAACCAAAAAATTTCCGCGTTCCAAATAACAAATAACAAATAAACTAAAGACTACAGAGGACCGTGCACGCAAAAAGGGGAGAGAAGCACAATGGTGCAGTGACGTCGATTGTAATAACGTAACATAACTTGACACAGAAGTGACAAAGGGGAACAATAAATCAAATGTGTAACAAGTACACTGGTGTAGAGATTTATATCGGTCTCAAATTATGTGCTAAAATGGGAATCCAGACTAAATGTGGTATCTTATCATCATTATGTGACATTAAATGACATTGTGTGACATTCTATGACATTGTGAGACATTGACATTGTGTGACATTATGTGACTATGTCGCATTATGTGACTATGTCGCATTATGTGACATTGTGTGACATCGTGTGCCATTATGTGACATTGAGTGACATTACTTTACCATTTATATATATAATATATATAAATAGTAAAGTAAAGGTCCCTTTTCCACGCCTTTCAGGCGTATTGGGTATATAGGGCTAGACCTATATTTTAAAGACCAACGGCACAAGATGGGTGATGTCGTCAGCACCACGCCGGCCGCCTTTACATCCCAGGACTGCACCTAGTACCCACTAAAGGCTGCGTCGATCTGTGAGACAGTCATTAAAAAAAAAATATATATATATACATGTAATGTTATGTACACTTACATACACATAGTAAAACAGATTTCCGAAATGTATAAATTTTTCAATGTTTAATTTTATTAAATAATTTAAGCACAGTAGTAATTTAATATTATTAGAATTATATTTTTAAAAAAAATGTTTTCTAGTATTATTTTTATACTAATTATAACCCAGTATTTAGAAAAATAAGCATTCCACCTTCCACCACACATGTCTACGTAGAATATCAAAGTTTTCTGGCCAGATACAATCTCAAACACTGAACTACTTCAAGTCACAAACCAAGAAACTTTATACAGTATGATAACCAAGAGAAGATGGAAATTGCTTGGCCACGTTATGAGAATGACTTCTGATATACCTGCCAAAACAGCTCTCATATGGACAACAGAGTGGAAGAGAAAACAGGGGCACCCAAAAACAAAATGGAGAAGAACGATAGCAAGTGACCTGAAAGCGGCATCTGTGACATAGAAAACTGCACTGAAGATTGTACAGGACAGGAAAGTATGGAAAGTCCTCTCTGAAGCCTCATGTGCCACTATGGCATAAAGAGAACTGATGATGATGATGATTCAGCAAAATAAATTAAAAAATGAGTACATAATGCAGTTGAGTTAATAGTTTCCTACAGGTCATCTAATCATTTTAAAACGTGTATTGAAACATGATGTTTTGTTTATTTTAAATATTCAGCATTAAGAAAATTGTTTTAGATTACGTGCTAAAAATATTATAATGTAAAATGATATAATATAATATAAACTAATATAAACTAATATAAACTAATATAATATAATATAATATAAAATAATATAATATAATATAATATAATATAATATAATATATTATAATATAATATAATATAATATAATATAATATAATATAATATAATATAATATAATATAATATAATATAATATAATATAATATAATATAATATAATATAATATAATATAATAGTGCATGACCATTAGAGCAGCATTGAATCTAACCAATCCGCCCCACCCCCTTTTCCCCAATGTGGCCATGGAACCCAAAAAGGGAGACACATGCATGTCGTAACAGCGACTTACTAAAAATGTGCTGAATCAGATATGTTAGGTCCAAAGGCGCAGATTTCGCAGCCTAGCTATAAACCACAGAACGACGTGTCAGCTGCTCTTGTAAGAAATAACATAGAAGAAGAAAGAAGTAATTCCTAATTTTTGTGTGTTGTGTAACGTTTTCTATGTCTTAAAGTTTAAAGCTTCTGTGGTCTAGTGGGTAAACGCTCGCTTGCGGATCGGAAGGAAGTGAGTCTGGTACCTGAGGAGCACCGTATGTTTTTTTTTTTTTTTTCATATATGGCTTTGGCTTCCATGTCAATCTAGCCTTAAGTACCAGATACAGTCCTGGGAATTTAAGGTGGCCGGTGTGATGCTGACCACATCCCCCACCAAGTGCCGTTTGGCCTATAAAATATAGGTCTAGCCCTATTTGCCCAAAACGCCTGAAAGGAGTGGAAAAGGGTCCTTTACTTCCCCTGTCTATGACAGGAAGTTACTTCCGTAAAATTGAACATGCCCACAGGGTAAAATATCCAAAGGTGGTAGATTTTGCTATCAAGTTGACGGATGTGAACAAGCGATACCTACAAATGTTTTTCTCCCCCTTACGTTGTTACGACTATGTCCATAAGAACATAATGAACTTATCCTGCTATAAATCAGTAAATGGAAGGACATTTGGGCACGCCGTCATATTCAGTTAATTGCGTATCCTTTACACGATTGCTTCTACTTTTGTTCGTTAGTTTGTTCGTTTCTTCTGTCTGTGTATATTTCATACCTCCTTACCCCCTTTTGAACTCGTAGATAACTTACAAATTTCAACATTGATTTCCTTATCGCTGTCTGTTTCTAACGTTTCTTCACGCTTAAATATCTTTCAAGGATGCTTTCTATTCTGTGTGTGGGTGTTTGTGATCTTTCTTCACACCTACACTTCTGTCAAACATTCGTCACTCTATTCCTGTATGTTTCTGCGTGGTCCCGAGGCATGGCGTCCACCTCGAGTGCTAGAGTTCCCGTATTCAAGCCCGGTGAAGTCTGGGATTTTTTCGCATGTTTTTCACGATTTGTTATAGTAATTTCCCCTGGTCTCTGGGTATTAAGATCTCGCGATCGAAATACCCTTGCCAGTTTGAAATCGGAAAAGAGTAGCCTAACGTCGCTGCCCTGGCAAAATTTGCAGTTTAAAATTTACCCACAGTATTGAAGGATCTTCGCCGGTGCTACGGGGTTCTTGCACTGCGCTAAGATTCAACGGACTAAGGTTTGAGTCAGAAGTAGCACGGAGTCCTTGTGTCATGATGTTGATCTGTCGTCTATACATAAACCTTTTATGTTTCTTGCCTTCCGCACTTGTGTATTTTCATCAAGCTTTCTTTATTCTGTCCGTGCATGTTTCTTACGCTAACCCCACCCGTGTATTTATCGTTCAAGCACCCCCCCCCCTCTCGCTTTCTGGCTCTGTGTGGGTTTATTTAGCTGTCCTCACTCTCGTACATGTTTCAGCCATTCTTGCCTCTATGTTGATGTCCTGTTTTCCGGCCCCTCTCTGTAGGAATGAATGAATGAATGAATGAATGAATGAATGAATGAATGAATGAATGAATGAATGAATGAATGAATGATAATTTACATCACTGCACTCGGATATTTTCACACGTTGTCATTCCTCTTATTCTTTCCTTCTAGTTCCACTCCCCCCCCCCCCCCTCCCCATCTAGGGGAATCAGAGATTTCGTTTGGAGTTCCCGGAAATGTCCAGTGTTATAAGGAAAGGGGGGGGGGGGGAGTTGGGATTCGTCAGTGTTCATTTCATAACTCTTATACCCCTATGCTATTGGAATTTCCCCGGGAACTCCCCACGAAATCTCGATATCCCCGAGATGGGAGATGTAAAAGAAAACCCAGGCCGCTTCTCCAGTAACCAACGAAGAATTTACATGCTAACTGTACCATTTGCAACCTGACCCCCACCCCCCCCCCCACCCCTTCCACCCGCTTTTCTTTCCGCGCTTTATAATTCTCAAGTTTTCAAGCACAGCGCACGCACTCCGTAGATTCCGCGATAATTCTTCTTTATAATTTTACTTAAATAACGTGTATATCCGTCAAGCTTCCCAACCTCTATCCCTTTCCTTGTGTATGTCTTACCTTCCCTCCACTCATGTCATGTTAGCCTTCGTCGTTGTAGGTAAGTTGTGATTAATGGTCGGTAACTCGGGTCGAAGCGCAGACACTGTCAATCATCTACTGTCCCAGGGATTAATGACCCTGACCTGACATAGTCAACACATTGTGTTTTGGGCTATCATTTCTACCGTATCGCTTCTGCTTGTTTGCAACTTTACCTCTGAAAATATCGTAGTTTTATTTTGGCACCTTTCTGTCTTTCCGGAAGATGGTCTTTCGTGGTGCTGTATGGAGCAGGGATGGATTTAGATTTGACGAGGCCCTAAGCTTTTTAAAAAGCCATGAGGTCCCTGAGAGTCACCGTGGCCGAGCGGCTAGACGCTCGCCGTGGATTGGAAGGTCGTGGGTTCGCTCCCTGATGGAGCCGGACTTTAAAAAAAATTACCTAGGCTCCCAGGTCGACCCAGCCTTGAGTGGGTACCGGGTGCAGTCCCGGAAAAGTAAAGGCGGCCGGCGTGATGCTGACCACATAACCCATCTTGTGCGGACTTGTCTATAAAAATTTAGGTTTAGCCGTATATGCCCTATACGCCTAAAGGCGTGGAAAGAGTCCTTTGCTTTTTACTTACTTATGAGGTCCCTACTGTTCTAAATCTATAAGACAGGAAACAAAACAAAAATATGTGTCTGATTTTATTAGAATGCGTCGCTGGAATTACATCGGGCACGTACTCAGAATGGACATACAGAGACTTCCCCACCAAGCCTTCATATGGTCACCAGAGGGTAAAAGAAAACAGGGAAGACCAAAAGAAACTCTCCGTAGAACCATCACAAGGGAGAGCTCAACCATGGGTCTCAGTCGCACTCAAGACCTACATCAAGTGGCAAAGAACCGACAGACGTGGAAAGCTATGACCTCTGCCCTATGCGCCATCTTTGGCACAAGAGGAATAACTAACTAACTGTTCTAAATTACGCGAGCTAATCTCAGAAAGCTATGAAATACATAGGCGTTTTAAATACGTGTATATGGATAATGGAAATGAATTGTTTAATTGTCAGTAAATGAAATAATGAAGAATCATCATTAGAAATTTTCACTTTTGCCGTTAAGCGACGTGGGGAGGAACAGTTTGCGATCCATTGATTGATGGGCTTCAATAGCCGTTGTCATTTCGTGTCGTGTTATTATGTCTTATAACAGCTAGACGCTCGCCTGATGATCGGAAGGTTGTGGGTTCGCTCCCTAGCGGATCCGGACTTTTTTCTAAAATGACCTTGGCTGCCAGGTCCACCTAGCCTTGAGTGGGTACCAGGTACAGTCCTGGGAAGTCAAGGCGGCCGGCTGATGCTGGCCACATCACCCACCAAGTGCCGTTTGGTCTATAAAATATAGGTCTAGCCCTATGTACCCAATAGGCCTGGAGGCGGGGAACTTATATAGACATCTTGGAGATTAAAATAAAAAAAAGTTGCAATTGAAATGTATTAAAAGAAAATTGTGATTACGAAACAGCAAATAGGAACTTGTTGAGGCCTCAGATTATTTTCGGGCCCTAAACTATAGCTTATTTTGATTACGACTGGCACCTTTTAGTTTCTTCCAGACAGTAGTGAATGTCACCGGAGCTACGGAGTACGTGCTCTGCGCTTGACGCATTTTCAGCGAGCAGCAAAGAGAGAGTGCAGGGGAAAGTAGTAATGGAACTCTGCGCTGGCTGCTGAGGTTGGGGAAGAAGTGGGTATGGGAATGCCCAGAGTGCTGTGATGCCAATTCTTGAGTCAACTCAGACAATAGTATTATATTCCGCTGTGAGCAGGCATGAGACTCACAGTCCATGGCGATGGCGAGTGTGTCTAGCATGACCCGACAGCGTATCTTGCACAATTATAGCATGGGATTTCAGGGCCGCTGTTGTCAACATTATTACGACCTAGGATGAATTGTCTCCCCTCCGTAACACACAGCCTGAGCAGTGTTGTAAAGATTACGTGTAGCCCGTGGAGCACGATCCCTTACTCGACCTGCCTTGATTATTCCAAAGGAAAGGTAACACCAGTACTTTGGGAACAAAGCAGGCTGCAGAAGCTGCAAGATCAGAAGAGCAGTGCTCTAACTGTCCGCATGTCAGAGCTTCCCTCCTAAACCAGCGGCTAACCAAGGCTAAGGGTCTGGTCTGCCCTTCCATACCATACAGTTTTCAGGCTGCATTCCCTCTTCCTATGAATAAATAAATAAACTGTGTTCGTAAATTGTTGCTGTGATTGTTATTCGACATATGCTTCGTTAATATACATTTCTGTAACCTATGGTGCCATTTCAATGGTTTGAAATGTATTCTGTCCGTATTCCATAGTTGTGGATTTCAAGTTGTACGATAGGCATGGCCAATAAGACACCTTTTTTTTTTGGGGGGGGGGGGGGTGCCTGGTTGACCATATTCTTAGTGCACTTGTATTCATGGCGAGGCGCAGACGCCGTCTGGAGGTGACAGGTTCAATTCCCGGCACGGTAAATACAGCTTTCGATTTTTATGTTGTCTAGAGTGTTTTTCTGTGTAATTACTTCTTTCTATGAGTGCCGATCAATACACTTTCTGTTACTTGATTAATCCACTCTTCCTATGATAAGATTTATATCCTCCCCAACGCGTTCCTCCGCCCGAAGCCGTTGGCACAAAATGGAATGTCAAGTTTCGTATACGCCGCCCAACATTGGGCGTTAACAGAAGACAGGTGGTAGCGGCTGTAGCTTATTAAGCTTCTGTCTATGTCCAGCACCGAAAGGGAAACACAGAGATCACATCCCATGGCGATACTAGTCACGGCCAGGTATGAATCTTGCTTGTTTTGCAGTTTTTCTTTCTTCTTCGTGTTCACCAGCTGTACACTCTGGCGGAAAGTTCTGGTTGCTCGTCCACTACTGAACTGCAGTCCTGCTCCAGAACCTGAGTGTTGCGTGTGCATCAGTTTTACAGATCTCATTCTCATGAATACAGACTGTTGGTTCCTTGCCTCTCCGGCAGATGCACTCTGACTTCAAAGGAAGCTCCCCAATTAGTCGACTTTTACGACATGCTTTTGGGGAGGCAGTGGGTCTATTCTTTTTTTCCCCACAATGGGGCCCCGGAACCCACACGGGGGTTTGCAGTTCAGACTTTGTAGCATTAGTTTCCTTGGGTGGGGGGAGGGGGGAGAGGGGTAGGGGGGAGAGGGGGTAGGGGGGGGGGCGTTTCTATCTTTAGGGAAGCGCGCCGTGATGTAGAGGCTGGACGCTCCCCTGTGGCTCTAAATGTCCTTAATACGCCCCAATAATATCATTTTGTTAGCCCTCATGAAAGTGATCAATTTAGATTTAAGCAGATTAGCCCCATCCTTCGGCTTATAAACTATTGGGGCATGTTAGTGCTTGGTGTGTATGTGTGTTTGTGTGGTGGGTCTGTGTGCGTGTGTGTGTGAATGTATGTGTGTGTTGACGCCCCTCATCGATACACTTCTCGGGCCTGAGTTTCCGTACAAGTTTTGAGGCCCACATGCAAGGCGGTGTACGCCGTGAAACAGCGCCTAAGGCTGACCTGTCCCTGTGGTAGCTGAAACACATCCTTGGCAAACAGTTCAATGAACGCTCATGTACAAGGGACAGTCTGTTTATGTTGAAGTTTGCTTACATCAGGGCAAATGATCGGTTGTTTATTTCTACTTGTAAGTTACTTCTTATTCTGCTTGTGTTTATTTTCTTGTTGTTCTTATTCTTCTTCTTGTTCCTATTAATGCTGTTGTTGTTCTGGTTGTGGTACTCTTGTTCTTGTTCTTGCTTTTCTTCTTCTTCTTCTTCTTTTTCTTCTTCTTCTTCTTTTTCTTCTTCTTCTTCTTCTTCTTCTTCTTCTTCTTCTTCTTCTTCTTCTTCTTCTTCTTCTACTTCTTCTTCTTCTTCTTCTTCTTCTTCTTCTTCTTCTTCTTCTTCTTCTTCTTCTTCTTCTTCTTCTTCTTCTTCTTCTTCTTCTTCTTCTTCTTCTTCTTCTTCTTCTTCTTCTTCTTCTTCTTCTTCTTCTTCTTCTTCTTCTTCTTCTTCTTCTTCTTCTTCTTCTTCTTCTTCTTCTTCTTCTTCTTCTTCTTCTTCTTCTTCTTCTTCTTCTTCTTCTTCTTCTTCTTCTTCTTCTTCTTCTTCTTCTTCTTCTTCTTCTTCTTCTTCTTCTTCTTCTTCTTCTTCTTCTTCTTCTTCTTCTTCTTCTTCTTCTTCTTCTTCTTTTTCTTCTTCTTCTTCTTCTTCTTCTTCTTCTTCTTCTTCTTCTTCTTCTTCTTCTTCTTCTTCTTCTGTTAATGCTGCTCCTCCTTCTCTTTCCTCTTATTCTTTCTCTCCTTTTAATTCTCCTCCTTTTACTTCTTCTTGTCGTCTTTCTTTCTTTCTTTCTTTCTTTCTTTCTTTCTTTCTTTCTTTCTTTCTTTCTTTCTTTCTTTCTTTCTTTCTTTCTTTCTTTCTTTCTTTCTTTCTTTCTTTCTTTCTTTCTTTCTTTCTTTCTTTCTTTCTTTCTTTCTTTATTGACAAATGTACCCATGTAAAGTTCACGATTTCGGATGGGGTAACAGTTCATTTAAAATACAAAATGCATAACGGGTTTGAGATTTTTAGTGCACAATAGCAGACAACTATTGTTTTGGAAGGCGCATTTCGAGATGTGTCCTGCCCTGCTGAAGAAGGCGCATGAGCACTGCTGCTATTGGCTTTAGTGGCATTGGTAATATGAACAATAGAGTACAATGTGCAGCCATGGGAGGTAAATTCGGTCGGCGGGATGCTGACCACATCACCCACCATCTGGCGATTAGTCTATAAAAATATAGATCAAGCCCTATATTTTAAAAAAAAGTAAAGGACACTTCTCTACGTTTTAGGCGTATAGGGCATATAGGGCTAGACCAATATTTGTATAGGCTAATCGGCACAAGATAGGTAATGTGGTCAGCATCCCGCCTACCGCCTTTACTTTTTAGGACCCCGCCTGGTACCCACTCAAGGCTGGGTTTGATTGGGAACCAAGGTCATTTTTGAAAAAAGTCCGGCTCCCCTAGGGAGCGAACCCTCGACCTTCCGATCCGCTGGCGACCATCTAGTTCCTACGCCGAGCCCTATATTCACAACACACGTGTGATATTGCTAACTGGCTAGATGTAAGTGCTGCCACCAGTGCCTCAGTAATTATATCATTTTGTCTTGTTTGCTGTTTGTTCTCTCGAACCTCTCTCTCTGTTTCTCTAGGCTGGCATTATTGTTGCTGTCTTCAGCAAAAGAATCTGCAAAGTGGTCCGCTGCCTGTTTTCTTGATAGGATGGCTTCTTCTTTGCATAGTGCAATATTAACATTTCTCCCTGTACTTTTCCACCTCACCTTTGAATCGTGAATCATCATCAGTTCTCTTCATGACTAGTGGCAAGGCTTCAGAGAGGACTTTCCATGCTTTCCTGTCCTGCGCAATCTTCAGTGCAGTTTTCCATGTCAAAGATGCCGCACTCAGGTCACTTTCCATCGTTCGTCTCCATGTTGTTTTTGGGCGCCCCCGTTTTCTCTTTCCCCCTGGTGTCCAAGTGACAGCGGTTTTGGAGGGTATATCAGGATTCATTCTCATAACGTGGCCAAGCCATTTCTATCTTCTCTTGGTAATCATACTGTCTAAAGTTTCTTGGTTTGTGACTTGAAGCAGTTTAGTGTTTGAGATTGTATCTGGCCAGACAATTTTGATAATTCTATGTAGTCATGTGTGGTGGAAGGTGGACAGCTTGTGTCCATCCTTTTTGGTCATTGTCCAGCATTCCGCTCCATAAACAAGAACTGGCAAAATGATGCTCTTGTAGTGTCGGAGTTTCGTTCCTCTGCAGTAGTTGTTGGATTTTTTTGAATCGTGAATACCAGCTGAAAATCTGTGCACGAGATAAACAATTATCCCCATAAACTGGTTGCATCAAATTCACTGTAGCAAAGGCGCTTTTTCTGAGTTTTAAACGTACTTTAATGTCAGCTTTTTTGCTGCATGCTGAATACGTAACAATGTACCTGTGACTAGGTTAACAAAATGACGGCTTGTTTGTTGTCTGCTTATCGGGTAGCGATGAAAAGTTGCCAGACCATAGATAAAGTTTGCCTTTTTGATTCCATGATGTGAATCATAGATGGCGTTTTTGTCTTAGCCATTATAAAATCAGTCTTATTACTTAATTGTCGGACCTTGTGGGTCCCGTACAATCTTTCAAGAGATATAATTAAAAGATATCAAACCAAACTAAAAGTAGACCAGCGAGCTATACAGTATGCCAAACACAAACAGAAAGTGCACGTTATGGCTAAAGATCTTTCATCAGAACATTACATAAATCAACAAAAACACGTGTACAGACAAGAATTAAATAATATAGTACAGGATAGTATGACGGGCACAGACAGATAGTAGCAGGGCTGGTGCTCACGAAGTTGATGAAATTAATGAACTGCGGCGTGAAACTATACAAATATTATGAAACGATATCTAAAAGGACAATGTCACACCAGTGGTTCATCATAGACATAGTGACTAAAAAAATCACACACTTTATAGAGCAGTCGATATTAAGTGGTTTATATGGTCAACATTCGTTCGGTCGTATTTGCATCCCAACACATTTTCTGGTACCCATTTAGAGCTACGTCGTATTGGGCATAGAGGGCTAGACCTATATTTTATTGACCAGTCGGCACTTGGTGGGTGATGTGGTCAGAATATCGCTGTTTGACTTTACTTACCAGGATTGCACGTGGTACGCACTCAAGGCTGGGTCGACATGGGAGCCCAGGTCATTTCTTTAAAAAAAAATTGTGCAGCCCAGTCAAGACCCGAACCCACAACCTTCAGCTACACCACGACGACTGCATATGATCGATACATAGCAAACCAGAATTGAGTTGACAGTTTCCCGTTTTTGAAAATGCGTGGCGACCCACTTTCGGGTCGCGATCCACAGGCTGGAATCCCATCCTCTAGCCTTTATGCCACTTAGACTCTCTCCGGCGGATACACATCATCCATCATAGTCCCTTGAAACGCGCTAGTGGTAAGGTGACCAGTTGATGTTGACTGTTTTATCAGTTCCTTCCATGTCTGACGGTGAGATGTAAAGGACTTGCTGATTGCATGTTGGGAGGCTGCGTGGTCTTAAGGCATGGCGCCCGTCTTCAGTGCTAGAGGTCCCGGGTTCAAGCTTGGGTGAAGGCAGGGATTTTTCCATATGGACTTCTAGTAATTTCCCCCTCTTCTCTGGGTTGTAAGATCGGACGCCCGTGTGTATCGTTGCACACGTAAAAAATCCCTTGGCAGTTGGAAATTATTTCAGGATCCTCGCCGGTGCTACAGAGTTCTCGCAATGCGCTGATAATCTTCGGGCTTATTATAGACTGAAAAGTAGAATGGAACACGTATGGGTTACTACCTTTGCGCCATGATGTTTATACGTTGTCTAAACCTACACCTAATGCTGGAGGCTAGTTCATTAAGCCACATTCTGTGCCAGGGTCTTTCTTAGTCTTCTTTTCAGACGATGTTCAATTAGTTTTATATTCATCGATTTCCCGGCTCGCTAGCGCAGTTCGTTAAAACCCTATGTGCGGCGACAGGATGATAAACTCTTTGTGGTCCGGGTTCACGCTCGGGGGTAGGCAGAGAAGCCAAAATGCTCCCAGATTTACGGTATCTTTCATGGAATCAAGACCGAAGGGTTGCGATGTCCATGGTACCCAAACCAAAGGGTTTACAACTCATGATTTCTAGATACTAAAAAAAAAAAAAAAAAATGCATCGATAGTAGATGGCTATCTGTGTTTGTAATTTATATGTATGTACAGACATGACTTGTTGCAACATACTCACAGTAGATTAACATTTCTTTCTGTGAGGCCGGTGTCTATACTGGCAGTGTTGTCCCAGACATGGTGCCTCTATTGAAAACAATTATTTGCAAAGTCTGACGAACAGTAAAAAAAAAAACAAAGATCTCAGAAGAGGCGGAGATATAGTTGTAGACAAATGATGTTAGTACCCTAAACAAAACAAACAAAAAAAAAAAAAAAAGATTAAACGGGTAATGTAGATGTGTTTTTTTTTTTTTAAAGTATCCAGAAACCATGAGTTGTTAACCCTTTGGCTCGGTGCTATTGATGTCGCAACCCCGCGACCTTGATTCCATGATAGGTACCGTAAATCTGCGAGAAATGTGGCTTTTCTGCCTACCCCCGGGCATGAACCCGGACCACAAGGAGTTCGTCACCCGGTCGCCGCGAAGTCAGGTTTAATCAACTTCGCTATCGAGCCAGGCAGATGCCTCTAAAGACCCTAGCTCACGAAGTAGAAATAAATGACCACACCAGAGGGCGGCAATCTAGATGGTTTGGTCATGTCACGAGAAGGAGAACACTGGAGTACGTAATGACGGTTGGAAAAATTAGAAGGGAAAAGAGGCAGAGCGAGGCAAAGAGAGACGATGCTGGGAGGTTTGACATAACGGCAAGTGAGATCGTTTGTGTCAGAACTGATTGAAAGTGCACGAGATAGAATATTGACACACAACACGATTATCAACGCCACGAGGCACGGACTATATAAATAAGACTGCATATTCTGTCTTCTCCTGATTTTTAACATAAAATGGAGAGAAGGCTCAAAACCACTAGCAAAAATTGCTTCATCTTTCTGATGGTTACAACAGGTCGCAGTTTCATTATTCTCAAACCTTTACAAAAGTGATGACTGTCTCTGTGTGATATTTAAGTTGAGTTGTCTTTGAGCCCTCGCCTCCTCTATCACATCTCGGTTTTTGTTGTCTGTCCAAGGCAATGATACAAGAACATTTAAAAAATGCACGTAACAGCGACTTTCTGGTTTTCGATGGGGCTGGCGATGTGCTTCAAGCAATAATTGTGCTTGTTTTCGTTTAACTTGTTGTGACTGACTACTTCTGATAGAAAAAACTGCATGCGTCGCCTCAACAAATTGCAATTATTGTTTACTTTGCCATACAAGATTATAAAATATTTTTTTAAATTTGCATCGCTGTGCAAACGTTTTAATTTATTCCTGTGTCCTTTTCTTTCCAGAACTCCAGAAGGTCACGTTACAGAAATCGCCGTAACAGTTGTCCAGTTCAGGAGCCAATCGCTCACACAAATTTTCAACACGACTGCAAAACAAAGCCAAGCAAGTAGAAAATAACAGATATCTGCACGTAGTTGGTTTCTAAGTTTCTGGCCCTCATCCAGAGCCGGTTGTAACATCCGGTTTATTTCTGCAAGTAAATAACCAACGCATTTACAAGTTCGACATCTGTTGAGAAATTCCCAGCCTCTCCCATCAGTGATAAGAACTATATCGGTCCTTGTGATCTTGTAGAATTCTATAATTTAATAAATTTCTCTACATATGTCCATCTTGAGTCAAGGATATACGGACAAACACTAAGGCCACTACCGTATGTGTACGATGGCAGGAATGTGTATTAAGTAAGCAGAGCACGTCCATTAGTACTGCCTTTGTGTTGTTCGCATAGGCGTTTGAAACATGCAGTTTTAGGATTTAAACACTTGAGGAAATGGAATCGACCTAATGCTGTATCCATAGCTGTCTTGACAGCGACATTTTCACAGATCGCATCGCAGAAATGTCTTCCGTAAAGAACAGACAGTGAAGATTTTGTGTTCACCAACTTGTCTGATTCAGCAGGCTTACATTCGTACTCATTGAATTGCGAATTAAATGCTTTTTTGAAACTGCTCCCAAAACAAAGACGTAAACTTTTACTGCATTTGTTTTTTCAATATCCGTTAATAATTCCTAGGATAAATGTAACTGTATTATCTCAGTTGAATGTATAATTATATATCGAAAACTGTCAACATTGACAATTAACGTGCTCTTTCTGTTTATATTTTCTTGTGAGGAATCGCCATCTTTCAGTCCTGGAACCCAGTTCTAAGGCATACCAGGCCCTTATGAGGATGGAACCGCCCAGTAACTTCCTGTCCCACTCATCGGGCCTCTCCTTATACCCCTCAATCACCGCTTCCAGTATTTTGTCTCCGAGTCCAGGGACGCAAGACTCAGTAGCAGCTCGGTCAGCCCTGGCTGTCTCCGGCCAAAACGGCTGGGGAAACTACGGGAATGAGTCTCTGATGCCGCACAACAGCTGCTCCATGTCATCGTACTCCAATCTTCAGCTGGGCGCTTCATTCCCGATGAACAGCAAGACCGCAGCGTACAATGCATTTGCAGGGGGAGACTATCTGAACAACTGCAGGCAGATGCAGATATCCTCCCTTGGGAGCCTCAATGGAATGAGCCGTTACCATCCAGGACTTTACGGAGAGATGTACCAGACTGGTCACCCATCAGCCTACCACAATGGTGGGTTCTATTCGGATATGGGGTCTGGGTTACCGCCGCTCCCTGGACGGGATCTCAACTGCCCTAGCGCACAGTCGGACTCGTCATCATCAGGTAAGTGTCGTCTGTTCAAGACATATGTTCAGATCTCATACAGCCATTTGTTTCAGTCAGTCAGCCAGCCAGTAGCCTGCCCTTTGCAGAACCTGCCTCCCACAACAACCCTTCGGAAAACTTCTCGATCACAAGCCAGATGTGCTACGTCCGATACACCTATCTGGAGATCATCCGCCACATCCTGTACCCATCTTCTCTTTGTCCTTCATCTTCCTAACTTCCCAGGCATATAATCCTCCATAATTGTTTTCTCTACACTTTCATGACGTTTCAAGTGACCAGAATATTGAGATTTTCTGTGTTTTATCGCCTTTAAAAGCCAACTATCTTCAATATTCGGTTCTTGAAGTAGCCATTTGTTTATGAATGTTTATAATCATTGTTATATATATATATCATATATATATATATATATATATATATATATATATATATATATATATATATATATATATATATATATATATGTGTGTGTGTGTGTGTGTGTGTGTGACTTTTCTCAAACATTTGGCGTATAGTGCATGTAGTGATACACCGATATTTTTTAATAGACTAACTGACACTCAACGAGCTATGTAGTCACAGTCGTTAGAGATTCGCCGAGGTTCCGGCACACCCACAGACGGGTCGCCATACAGCTGCGCCGTTCATCGTTCATGTGCTTGTCGAAATCACGCAGAAAGTCCTTCACTGCCCCAGTTACAAACTGTTGAAAGGCATATCGGTCCCAGCAAAAACCTCTAAGGTTTGCACACGCAAAGTAAGAATGCATAAGTAACCCGCCAGATATGCCAACCTGTCGCACTCAGGAGCTAGGCAACGGAGCATTTGCACTTCCTGTTTAGTAATGGGTAATTTGCATCAACAAAACGTTGCTGGAAAACAACTTTTCAGAACCTTACCGTCAGTCGGCTGACGGCCTTCTGGGGCAGGGGTTCAGTTCTGTTAATATTTCTTAAGATAAATGTAAGTCGTCACCTTATTGGTGATGTAGTCAACGTCATGCCGGCAGCCTTTACTTCCCAGAACAATATCTGCTACCCAGTTTAGGTTGGGTTGACACTGAAGCCAATGTTACTATTGAAATAATCTACTTCAATGCAGATTTCAACCTTGATCTTCGGGAAGCAAACAAGCGCCTACATCCGGGTATTGCTTATGATTTGCGGTTTTCGCCTCTGTCTCCCCCTCCTCTATCTCTCTCTCTCTCTCTCTCTCTCTCTCTCTCTCTCTCTCTCTCTCTCTCTCTCTCTCTCTCTCTCTCTCTCTCTCTCTCTCTCTTCTCTCTCTATTTCATACGTTGTATATTTGCCACTTTTTACTGAATCTGGTGTACGTTCGCTTCCTTTTTTTTTTTTTTTGAGGGGGGATAGATTCACTGCCCACTAAAAAGCATGTCGTACAAGCCGACTAAGTTTGAATGTTTCCATCGAAGTCACAGAGCATCAGCCAAAGACGCGAGGAATCAACATTCTACATTAAAGCCATGTCTGTAAAACGGAAGTGCACGAAAAACTCATTTTGTAAAATAAGATCAAAGTCTAAATGTGGATGAACAACCAGAATATTTTCAGGCATACTAGTGATTGTTATCATTGTAGGTGTATTGTTACTGTATATTGCATAGTAATGTAACATATCGTGCATATGTGTGTGCGTGCTCGTCCGCGCCATTGTGTTTGTGATTGTGTATGAATGTATATAGAGTGTCCACAACTACTACTACAAAAAGCCTGACATATGATATCACAAACGTTTAGTATGAGAATGGAGGTGGAGGCAGTCACTGATGCCTTCCTTCCACTGGGTTGAGAATTAGCTGTAGAGACATGTCGGTTCTTGATTCGACATTCAACATTCTTCACCACTACCGCCCAACCCTTTGACTTCCATATATTGTTAAGCATGGCAAAGGGTTTTAGTTTGGAGACACAATTTAGTATATATATAAGAGCAACATTTTGGGAATACTATTATACAACAGTGAATGTTGGAAAATGACAGCGGGAATTACACATAAACTTGAGAGTTTTCAAAATAAATGTTTAAGGAGAATTTACGAATGTTTTGGCCAAACAAGATTACAAATGAAGAACTGAGTAGGAAAACAGAATGTGCATCACTGTCAAATGCTATCAAAGTAAGACGATGGAGATGGCTTGGACATGTTTGCAGAATGCCTTATGACACTGGCAAAAACAGGAGACTGGACGACCTTAGGAAACTGGAGAAGGACAATAGAATGGGAAATGCAAGGGACGTGGGATACCATGGGCAGAAAAGCAGCAGACCGGCAGCAGTAAAGATCACTTGTGAATGCCTTATGTGTCAACAGCGACATGAAGAGGATATAGACCGCCCAGCCCGAAAACTACAGCATCTACATTCATAAACTGGAGTTAAACCATCGTGAAATCTGCTCGATTGTTAAGCTCGATAACCCGTTTCACGGGATTATCCAAGTGTGAACGTTCTAATCAGAATTACAGTTCTGCCTGTCGTGGCGTTTAAGGTCAAAACATAGAGTTCAGAACAAGTTCACGAAGACTGACCTAGCTGCTTCAAACCATCCTGATTGTTTGATAGTCGGCTCATGGTGTTTGCCAGAGTGAACGTTTCGATAACAATCTTCCTCAGCTGTGACAACTGTTGGCGTGACACTCATTCATGAATAAACAATAGTAGGCTTACTAAAGTTGCATTGATGCTGAATTTTGTAATTTTAAATTGGCCATGGCTTCTGATTGGAACTGGCCTAAAATGAGTACCAGGTAATGTCCTTGGAAGTAAAGGCGGCTGGCGTGATGATCACCACATCATATTAAAGCGTCGAATTATCGATACAAGTAAAGGTCAGGTACTATGTCCCCAAAGCGTCACTCGTGATAAAAGGGTCCATTACTCTATTCTACATTACATTACTTGACTTGACCCTGCTACGGTTATGTACATTACTTGACTTGACCCTGCCACAGTTATGTACATTACTTGACCTGCCCCTGCTACAGTTATGTACATTACTTGACTTGACCCTGCCACAGTTATGTACATTAATTGACCTAACCCTGCTACTGTTATATGCATTACTTGACTTAACCCTGCCACAGTTATGTACATTAATTGACCTGACCCTGCTACAGTTATGTACATTACTTGCATTGACCCTGCTACAGTTATGTACATTACTTGACTTGACCCTGCCACAGTTATGTACATTACTTGACTTGACCCTGCCAAGGTTATGTACATTACTTGACTTGACCCTGCTGCTGTTATGTACATTACTTGACTTGACCCTGCCACAGTTATGTACATTACTTGACTTTACCCTGCCACAGTTATGTACATTACTTGACTTGACCCTGCCACGGTTATGTACATTACTTTACTTGAACCTGCTACTGTTATGTACTTACTTGACTTGACCCTGCCACAGTTATGTACATTACTTGACTTGACCCTGCCACAGTTATGTACATTACTTGTCTTTACCCTGCTGCAGTTATGTATATTACTTGACTTGACCCTGCCACGGTTTGTACATTACTTGACTTGTCCCTGCTACAGTTATGTACATTACGCGTAAAAGGATGATGAGGTGGTCTTCACAGTAAAATTCTTGTTTGCTTCGTACCTTGGAGGTTATGAGCTGGATCTCTGTATCCAGTGTTCGGTTAGTGATGGGGGTCGTTGGTGGAGCTGTGGGGTTCGGACTTTGTGTAACCCTTCCCAGATCCTATGAAAAAGTGGCGCTGACTATCTTCATTCGGGGAAGATGAATTTTTCTTTTCTTTTTCTTCAGTTTATCGAGCCCTTGAGGTTCATTGCTGCAGATATCACTCGCCTCCATTTATCTCTTTGTTTGGCCTTCTCTTTCCAGTTGTTGACAATAAGTGTTTGTAGGTGTGCCTGAATAGTATCTCTGCATCGTCTTCTTGGTCTGCCTGTGCAGATGTGTACTATCTGTAATGTCATCAGTCCATTTCCACCTTAGTCGTCCTCCTGCTCCCACATCAGGGCTTGTTTACTTGTTGGTAGTTGTTGCTGAATTCTAATGAATTGACCAGTTAATTCCTGTCATACTGTCAGATTCATTGTTTGATTCACTGTGTGATTGTGTCTAATTCACTGTCTGATTGTGTATAATTCACTGTCTGATTGTCTTTTTGTTTCACTCGGTCACGGATGGTTGCGTTGACGGCTTTCCTTAGAAAGTGAATTCACTGTCACACTGTCTGATTCACTGTCCGATTGTGTTCTAATTCACCGTCGGATTTTTTTTTTTTTCACTCTGTCACGGATGGTTGCCTTTGATATGTCAATGATAGCACAGTTTTTTTTTATAAAAGATGTA
>CAJHNH020000986.1:0-97500 GCA_905116865.2 Candidula unifasciata | reverse complement strand
AATACACCGGTATGCATGGCTAATGCACACATTGAATGTGTATCTGCGCAAAAATACACCGGTATGCATGGCTAATGCACACATTGAATGTGTATCTGCGCAAAAATACACCGGTATGCATGGCTAATGCACACATTGAATGTGTATCTGCGCAAAAATACACCGGTATGCATGGCTAATGCACACATTGAATGTGTATCTGCGCAAAAATACACCGGTATGCATGGCTAATGCACACATTGAATGTGTATTTGCGCAAAAATACACCGGTATGCATGGCTAATGCACACATTGAATGTGTATCTGCGCAAAAAATACACCGGTATGCATGGCTAATGCACACATTGAATGTGTATCTGCGCAAAAATACACCGGTATGCATGGCTAATGCACACATTGAATGTGTATCTGCGCAAAAATACACCGGTATGCATGGCTAATGCACACATTGAATGTGTATCTGCGCAAAAATACACCGGTATGCATGGCTAATGCACACATTGAATGTGTATCTGCGCAAAAATACACCGGTATGCATGGCTAATGCACACATTGAATGTGTATTTGCGCAAAAATACACCGGTATGCATGGCTAATGCACACATTGAATGTGTATCTGCGCAAAAAATACACCGGTATGCATGGCTAATGCACACATTGAATGTGTATCTGCGCAAAAATACACCGGTATGCATGGCTAATGCACACATTGAATGTGTATCTGCGCAAAAATACACCGGTATGCATGGCTAATGCACACATTGAATGTGTATCTGCGCAAAAATACACCGGTATGCATGGCTAATGCACACATTGAATGTGTATCTGCGCAAAAATACACCGGTATGCATGGCTAATGCACACATTGAATGTGTATCTGCGCAAAAATACACCGGTATGCATGGCTAATGCACACATTGAATGTGTATCTGCGCAAAAATACACCGGTATGCATGGCTAATGCACACATTGAATGCATATTTGCGCAAAAATACACCGGTATGCATGGCTAATGCATACATTGAAAATATACATTCATGCATACATAAACGTATACATTCCCAAAGGGGCTGATAATTACACACGTAGACGTTCATGCTGGAGACAGCGCTGCAGTTATAGATAATCTGTTTCAATCAAGCGATAGAAGAAGAAAAATAACATATATATATATATACATAGAAATGCAAATACTTACACACACACACACTAATACATAAGACACACACTAATACTTAAAACATACACTTAGACTTAAAACATACACTTATACTTAAAACATACACTTATACTTAAAACATACACTTATACTTAAAACATACACTTATACTTAAAACATACACTTATACTTAAAACATACACTTATACTTAAAACATACACTTATACTTAAAACATACACTTATACTTAAAACATACACTTATACTTAAAACATACACTTATACTTAAAGCATACACTTATACTTAAAACATACACTTATACATAATACGCACAAACACACACCAATACATAATACACACTAATACATAATATACACACATTAATACACAAATACAAACACTAATATATAATACACCACATACTAATACATAATACACACACACACTAATACATAATAGTTAAAAAAGTTAGTTGCGTATCCTTTACAGGACGTTCCAGAACCAACCCTAACAGCCCCTGGCTGTTGTGTGGTTTCTCTAGTCAATTTACATCCAGTAGTTTGCCATTGCTTCTGGACGGTCGGCTTTCTTGATACCACAGTCGAAACCAACTCAAGGCGCATTGCCCGCAGGTGGGATAGAACCTGGCATCCCGGCATTACGAAGCGAAGCGTTCGTATCGACTTAACCACAGAGCCGACCTAATACATAATTCATTCATTCAGTAGCATGTCCCTCGCGGAACCTCGCTGCCATAACAACCCTCCGGAAAACCTTCCTATCATGAGCAAGATGTCCTGCGTCTGATACACCCATCTGGAGATCATCTGCCACATCCTGCACCCATCTTCTCCTTGGCCTTCCTCTTCCTCTCTTCCCAGGCATATACCCCTCCATTATTGTTCTCTCTAGACTTCCATGACGTTTCAAGTGACCAAAATATTTCAATTTTCTTTGTTTTATTGTCTTTACTAGCCAACCCTCTTCAATATTCAGCTCTTGAAGTATGGATGCATTTGTTCTTTTCTTTACCCAAGATATTCTTAGAACCTGTCTGTAACATTTGTATTCAAATGCATTTATGCGCTGTTCCGCTTGTTTAGTAAGTGTCCAGGTCTCCCCCCCGTCTTCCCCATCCTTTAAACTTTCCTTTCTAGCTCCCTTCACCTTGTGTGTGTGTGGTGGTTGGGGGAGGGGGTGTTTGTGTGTATGTGTGTGTGTGTGTGTGTGTGTGTGTGTAAGGGGGTGGGGTGTGTTTTGGGGTCAACCTTTTGTTTTTATACCCTTAGGGATTCCAGTTTAAAGACCTTTTCCTTTGATTGTTCTCAGGCTGCTTTTTGTTGTTGATTTTATTTGTTTGTTTGTTACGGAATGACGTATCCAACCGCAAGCCCAATCCTTCTCTTAATCGCCTCTTACGACATGACTGGTAGGGTGCAGTGTTACTATTCTTTGCTTCTCGTGAGGGCCCTGGTAGCTGTGTAGTGTTTATATCAATTACGACATCTTCGAGAACACACTCAAAGAATACCTATAATGACAACAAATGGCAAGACGCTGAGGTTGTCAGGGCAAACAATAAATTCAAACCCAACCATGCATCATCGTCATCTACTATTATCTTTGTGACGGCTATATGCGCGTTTAATGTAGGTTTTATTTGGTTTTATGGGCTCTATTGATTTCCCCGGGATTTCAAGTGTCATCGCGAGTTTAGCCGGGCTGTCCAGGTTTGAAAATTACAACAGCGAGGCAGATTATAGAAGCGTTAATCAGAGGGCTTTCTGGCTGCAGGTTGTGACAGTAAAGTCTTTGTTTTATGCCTCACTGCAGAGTGTAACCTACGTCGCCATTGAAGACCCATTCATGGGCTTCGGGGTCTGTTCAGGTGGCTTCAGCATACGGATTTCCCCAACAACCCTCTTCCTAACAATAAAAAAATAAAGAAAAAAAAATTGTAATAAGTCTAAGGGCGCCTCCCCCTTTCCCCCCTTTTCAGGCCCAGTCTAACCCACCGACGTATAAATGTTCTCTTTGTTAAGTAAAGGTTAGTTGCGTATCCTTTACAGGACGTTACAGAAACAACCCCAGCAGCCCCTGGCTGTTGTGTATTTTCTCTAGGCAAATTTACGTCTAGTAGTTTGCCATTGCATACTGGACGGTCGGCTTTTTTGATACCACTGTCGAAACCAGCGCACGATGCATGACCTGCAGCTGGGATAGACCCGCCACCCTGGCATTACGAAGCGTTTGCATAGACCTAGCCACAGAGCCGACCTTTGTTAAGTAGTCACTTACAATTTCATGAGATCCTCCGTGGTGTAGCGGTTAGACGCTCGGCTGCGGATCGGTAGAGCGTAGGTTCGGCTCCTCACAGAGCCATACCTTTTGTTTTTTGTTTTTTGTTTGTTTGTTAACTTGACTTGGACCTTAGGTCGACCATCATTGAGTGGGTGGATACAAGGTAAAGCCATGGGAAGTAGAGGCGGCCGGCGCGAGGCTGACCCCATCATCCACCCAGTACCGATTTGTCTATACAGTTTAGTTCTAGCCCTATACGCCCAATACGCCTGAAGGTGTGGAAAAGGGGCCTTTACTTTACCTATACATTTATATTATTTCTGATAAATTATTATATTGATTTCCTACACAGCACATAGTGAGCACCAGTGGCTCTCAAACTGCTTAATGCCGCAACCCTTTAATACAGTTCCCTCATGTTGTGGCGACCCTTTAATACAGTTCCCTCATGTTGGGGCGACCCTTTAATACAGTTTCCTCATGTTGTGGCGACCCTTTAATACAGTTCCCTCATGTTGTGGCGACCCTTTAATACAGTTCCCTCATGTTGTGGCCACCCCAAACAGTTATTTTCCCTTATAACTTCAATGAATAGGTGTTTTCCAAAGATCTTAGGCGACCCATATGAAAGGGTCGTTTGACGGGCAGGTTGAGAACCGCTGGTGTAGTGGCTAGACGTTTGCTTGTCGATCCGAAGATCGCGGGTTCAAGTCCTGAGCTGGGATTTTTTTTTAAATGACCTTGGCTTCTAGGTTGACCTAACCTTATAATGGGTGTCAGATGAATTTGCGGAAAGTAAACACGGCCGGCATGATATTGGCCATATCACCCACTGAGTGCTAATTGTACTATAGATGAGCCTAGCCCTATATGCCCAATACACCTGAACGTTTGAAATGGTTTTGAACAACGGATCAACATCATGGAACATGGGTAATAACCCATAAGTTCTCTTGTTCTTCTCCGAACTCAAGCCTGAGTCCGAAGAATTTCAGAGCAGAGCACGAACTCAGTGACACCGACGAGAATCCTAAAATACTTATTTGGGTAGATTTTTAACTCCAAATTTTGCCTGGGCAGCGCTGTTAGAGTACTCTTTTCGATTTCCAACTGCCAAGGGATCTTTTACATGCCCAACAATACACATGGGCGTGCGATCTCACATATTACTACCCAGAGATCAGGGAAAATTACTAGAAGTCCACGTGAAAAAAATCATAGTCTTTACTGGGGCTTAAACCCCGGACCTCAAGCACTCTAGGCATACGCCATGCCTCGTACCATTCAGCCTACCCCCTTCCCCGGCACCTTACTAAATTATTTTTTTTATTATTATAATTTATCAATATTATAACTGTTATTATTATATCATTTATTCTTTGTATTATAAGCGGTCAACGTAGAACTAAGAGCAATTATACAGAGGTAGGTACATTATCGGTAAGGATTCGGACAGTTATGTACAGTCTGCTCGGATGCCCTTTCGATGTTGACTGCACATTTAAATTCTTCTCACCATAGCCTGAGTTTAGCTATGCTCTTGAGAATTCCCTTCTGCTGCCCAGCAATTAACCCGCCAATAACGCGGACAAATCGCCCTGCTTTCCCAGAAGACAGTTACAATTCACAGGTCACACTGTTTCCCCTAATGTGGGTATTTGTATACAGTCTGTTGATTGAACTGGTCCGGCTAACGCGTCCTGCTGATGTCGTCCATTCGCTGGACAGTTCGTGCCTGTCGCCGAGGTCAGGTGTCAGAGCCACTGTTCTATGTCACGATATTTTTCTTCTCTTTCTTCTTTTTCTTCTTTTTCTTCTTCTTCTTCTTCTTCTTCTTCTTCTTCTTCTTCTTCTTCTTCTTCTTCTTCTTCTTCTTCTTCTTCTTCTTCTTCTTCTTCTTCTTCTTTTTCTTCTTCTTCTTCTTCTTCTTCTTCTTCTTTGTCTTCTTCTTCTTCTTCTTCTTCTTCTTCTTCTTCTTCTTCTTCTTCTTCTTCTTCTTCTTCTTCTTCTTCTTCTTCTTCTTCTTCTTCTTCTTCTTCTTCTTCTTCTTCTTCTTCTTCTTCTTCTTCTTCTTCTTCTTCTTCTTCTTTCTCTTCTTCTTCTTTTTCTTTTGTCGTCTCAGTGATACCAGGTTGTGGCCCGGTGTCGTGGTTTTGTTTTTCTATATTTGTCTTGCGCTTCTCGAGTGGCTTTGGATGATGGATTTGTTTATCTTTTTTTTCGGTTTTCATCTACACCATTTATCCATCTCTTTCTTGGTCTTCCCCTCACCTTCCTTCCAGATGTTCTGCTGTAAAAAGTCTCAGATGCAAGGTGATGATATGATGCCTGACAGTGTTGAATTACTTCTAAGTTGTTGTCAGCAGGGTCGTGCCTAGGGACGCAGGAGCCATGGCATTTGGAGCTTTGAGTGTCCCTCTGTCATATTCGCCGCTTCAAGAAAACAACAGTACCTATGCAATGATAAAATTCATAAGGACATAGCAGATATAAGGCAGCGTGGAAAAAATTGGTATTGATTCACACTGCGGTTTTCGAGATGTTTGTTAAAGTGTGAGAGCAGGATCTTTGAAATACTCAATAGTTTGTGACTTCCCACAATCGAAATCAGCATCTTTGATCCTTTATTTAAAGGCTTATTTATGATTACAGATCGCGTTTCCAGATAAAATGAGAAAATTATATTCATAATACGGTAATTCAATGGCTTTTTTTTGCAGCTGTTTCTTGTTCATTTGTGCGAGTAATTACTATCTTCTTCTGTTTACCGATTATTGATTTATTTTACTGATTTAAGAATCGACATTATGGCACACCGGGCCTACTGACAGGTACTTCGTCTCCCGCAACAATTGTCTTAATGTAACATAAAGTAAATAGACGACTCTTTTCCGCTATTTCAGGCCTATTGGGCGTATAGGGTTAGACCCATATTTATATACCTATCGGAACTCGGTGGATGAAGAGGTCAGAATCATTCCAGTCGCTTTTACTTCCCATTAGTTTTCCTGGCTCTCATTTAAGGTTAGGTCGACCTGACAGCTTAGGTCATTTAGAAACAAAAAGCTCAGCTCCCTCAGGCCCTGAATCCACGTCATTCCGATCTGCCGACCAGCGTCTAGCCGCTACAACATGGCGGCTCCATAAAATGTCTTAAAGTATTGATGTAAATTGTTTCCATCATAATCATTATCATCCCGTAACACTACATATCGGTGGGTCACCAGTTTCTGTTGACTGTTCAGCTCTCTCCACCTTTGGCGGTCAGCTGCAATGGACTTTATGGTTGCATGCCTGAGGCCTGTCCAGTCAGTCAGGTTCTGTATCCAGGTCTTTCTTGGCCTGTCACTTCTTCTCTTTCCCACTACTGAGCCCTGCAGTATTGTTTTTGAGAGGCCGTCACAACCTATTACGTCTCCAAACCATTACATTTTTTGACTTTTCACTATAGTTAAAAGAGGTTCATAGTTGCCAATGTGCTGTATTCATTTTATGTTGAACTTCCTCGTTTGTAATGTAATTGTTCCCTTAGCACACTGATTTTGCAAGTGTCGATCTCTTCCTCTCATAGGTCTCTCTTTGGTGGATAGATGCCTATTTCCTCATTGAAACATTCTTACACACGTTATAAGATCTAATCTTGTGTTCTATTATGACGTATCGCCCAGTGAAGCGAATATGCTTCGATTTCCTTGGTTTCAAATCTCCTTCTTCTTCTTCTTCTTCTCCTCCTCCTCCTCCTTCTACTTCTTCTTCTTCTTCTTCTTCTTCTTCTTCTTCTTCTTCTTCTTCTTCTTCTTCTTCTTCTTCTTCTTCTTCTTCTTCTTCTTCTTCTTCTTCTTCTTCTTCTTCTTCTTCTTCTTCTTCTTCTTCTTCTTCTTCTTCTTCTTCTTCTTCTTCTTCTTCTTCTTCTTCTTCTTCTTCTTCTTCTTCTTCTTCTTTCTTCTTCTTCTTCTTCTTCTTCTTCTTCTTCTTCTTCTTCTTCTTCTTCTTCTTCTTCTTCTTCTTCTTCTTCTTCTTCTTCTTCTTCTTCTTCTTCTTCTTCTTCTTCTTCTTCTTCTTCTTCTTCTTCTTCTTCTTCTTCTTCTTCTTCTTCGATGGTTATCAGGCCAGCCGCCTTTACTTCCCATGACTTTACTTGTTACATATTCAAGGCTGGGTCGATCTAAGAGCCCAGGTCATATTTGAAGAAAGAAAAAAACAAACTCAGGCTCAGTCTGGACCTTAACCCGAGACCTTGGGATCTACAGGCGAGTATCTAGCCACTACACGAAGGAAGCTCGCTATATATATCTCACTACGTGAAAGGAAAACGGTCCCAGAAGCTGCTCTCTCCACTACATCGTCCTGTTGCTACAGTTATGGAGATTTGTTCAGTGAGTATTTGTCCGTGACAGGACTTAGGGTCGTGATATTTCCATTACTCACGGGCCAGCGGAGACAGGCGCCCAATCGACTGAGGGGAATGGCTGGTTACTTGTGTCTTAATGTTTTCTGCGTCGCCACGCCCGGTACTTCATCACATGGCACGGCCCGTCTTGTTCCACTGTTTGACTGCGCGATCGAAGTGATCCGTCTTGGATGGGTGGACCAGTCGACAATTGGATCAGGAGGGGTGGATATTTCAACGGCTGGTCGATGAGAAGGATGAGGAACAAGGAACGGGCACTGTTGAAGGTGTCAGCGACTGAACGCCCCTGACAAATGTAACTGACAGATATGTCAAAAGAAAGGACAGTTTTAATAAGGATTTCTTATCTTGACCTACGAGGTAAAGTCCTGGAAGAAAAGGCGATCGGCATGATTTTGACCACATCACCCACCGAGTGACGGATTGGTCTATAAAATATAGCTCTAGCCCTATATGCCCAACTCGCATGAAGGGGTGAAAAAGAACCCGTTTGTTTATTTACTTTTTAGTGAGACCTATGAAAAGTACTCACACATATACAAATGCTTATGGACAAGAAATCTTCCACTTTGGGTTCCAGATCTCCATTTTGGGAGCAAAACGAGTTGACCATTACCTTGTATCAGACATGTCGTAAGAAGCCACTAATTAGTTGTGTTTGCGATGAGGTAGCAGTGTATCTGCCTGAGAGGTGAGGAACCAACAATCTGCATGTCAAAATATCAGACCTGTAAAACGGATGTGTATGGGAATCCCTACCTCTGGAACAAAATTATAGCCCTAAAGGGAACGAAACAGAGGGTTGTAAACTTATACGAAAACCGATCCCACACGGCATGGTCTAAAAGTAGAACCGCCACGTTTTCTCTTGAGTGCATGCAGCATTTTATTAAGTTCCTCTTCTTTACTATACTTCTTCTTTTTCTTCTTCTTTTTCTTCTTCTTCTTCTTCCTTTCCTTCTTTTTCTTCTTCTTCTTTTTCTTCTTTTTTTTTCTTCTTCTTTTTCTTCTTTTTCTTCTTCTTTTTCTTCTTTTTATTCTTCTTTTTTTTCTTCTTCTTCTTCTTTTCTTCTTCTTCTTCTTCTTCTTTTTTCTTCTTCTTCTTCTTCTTTCTTCTTCTTCTTCTTCTTCTTCTTCTTCTTCTTCTTCTCTTCTTCTTCTTCTTCTTCTTCTTCTTCTTCTTCTTCTTCTTCTTCTTCTTCTTCTTCTTCTTCTTCTTCTTCTTCTTCTTCTTTCTTCTTCTTCTTCCTTCCTTCTTCCTTCCTTCCTTCCTCCTTTTCCTTCCTTCCTTCCTTCCTTCCTTCCTTCCTTCCTTCCTTCTTCCTTCCTTCCTTCCTTCCTTCCTTCCTTCCTTCCTTCCTTCCTTCCTTCCTTCCTTCCTTCCTTCCTTTCCTTCCTTCCTTCCTTCCTTCCTTCCTTCCTTCCTTCCTTCCTTCCTTCCTTCCTTCCTTCCTTCCTTCCCTTCCTTCCTTCCTTCCTTCCTTCCTTCCTTCCTTCCTTCCTTCCTTCCTTCCTTCCTTCCTTCCTTCCTTCCTTCCTTCCTTCCTTCCTTCCTTCCTTCCTTCCTTCCTTCCTTCCTTCCCTTCCTTCCTGTCTGTCTTCTGTCTGTCCGTTCCTTCCTCCGTCCGTCCTTCCGTCCTTCCTTGTCCTGTCTGTCTGTCTGTCTGTCTGTCTGTCTGTCTGTCTGTCTGTCTGTCTGTCTGTCTGTCTGTCTGTCTGTCTGTCTGTCTGTCTGTCTGTCTGTCTGTCTGTCTGTCTGTCCGTCCGTCCGTGTCTGTCCGTGTCTGTCTGTCTGTCTGTCTGTCTGTCTGTCTGTCTGTCTGGAAAGAATGAAGCATCTGGGTGTAACCGGCGGGTCTGGCTGGCTGAATACACTCAGAGAATAGGCAAAATGGGCAATTAACCAGATTATGACCAATAGCTCTCAGTATCGGAACTCTGCGCTGGCTGCTGAAGATGAGGACGAGGCACGCATGGGAATGCCCCGAGTGCGGTGATGTAAATTCTTGACTCCACTCAACTCAGCTCAGCTAGTAAGAAAGAAACGCATAGCTAGTGTTAATAAAATAATGTTCTTATAACTTTAAAAATCAGTGTAAATAAATGAGTGAAATTGTTTAAATCGCACACGTGAATGCTTAGGGTTCAAACGGTTGACAGTTGCTGTGTCCGTGGCTTAGGCGTTGCGAGTCCGAGTCGTTATTCCAACGTAATGTGATCGAAACCCACTGCTAGCTGTGTGGATTTTTATCATGGTGACGCGGGAGTCGCCTTGGCGTAGCGGCTAGACGCGAGCATGCTGATCGGAAAGTCGTTTGTTCGCTCCCTGGCAGATAGGATTTTTTTCAAAAATGACCATGGCTGCCATGTTGACCTAGCCTTGAGTGTGTACCGGGTGCAGTCCCGGGATGTAGCTTTACATCACCCATCAAGTAGGGTCTATAAAAATATAGATCCAACCCTATGTGCCCTATACGTCTAAAGGCGTTAAAAAGGGACCTTTCCTTTTTTTTTTACTATGGGGCGTCGGAGGTCCACCCAGCCTAAAATTGGGTACCGGGATGTTTGTCCTTGGGGAGTAAAGACAGCCGGTATTACGCTGACCACATTACCCACCTTAGTGCCGATTGGTCTGTAAAAATATTGGTGCTCTTCCCCTTTGCCCAATACCCCTAGAGGCGCGAAGAGTGATCTTTACGTTTGATAGTTATGTTGCATCTAGATCATTGTTGTTCTCCTCCCCCCCCCCCCCCCATTCGTTAAGCTATTAAGGCTACTTTATTTGTTATTCACCCCAAGCACAGGGGAATCCCGGTGTTCCCGGTAAGCTCAGTATTATAAGCATGTTATCTTTGAAATGAATACCGACTAACCTTAACTCTAACACCCCTATAATATTGGACTTTCCTTGGAACTTCGGGATTCCCCGTGTCTGGAATGAATGTAAAAAAAAAAAATTTAGGAACCCGTTTTAGTCACAGTTCATTAGACTAATTTCGGTTCTTTATTAATATCTTTCCCCCAGATGACGTGACTGGACAGTCCAACATTTTAGAGGATGGTAAGACTGGGTTTCCCGGCTTCTTGGTGCTTTTAACGACCCCAGAATATCTAAAACTGGTCCTAACCCCAACCTACCTACGTCCCACGAGAAAGTGCAGCCTAGGTCCCACCCCTAGAAATATTTGACTGTCCCGTCACAGTTAGATTTCCCCTGTTTGGAGTAGGATATTAATAAAGCACCCTTATTTCTTTACATTGAAGACACATGTTAATAATGTTTGTCCTAATTTAGGACATAATTGTTCGTTATTTCAAGGACCTACCCGGGTTTATTCGGGGGCCCAAATATAACCTAATGGTTGAAGGGGGTTTCTGTGACATGTGCCCGGGTGACCCTCATCCTAATGGTGGCAGTTTGTGTCACCCGGTTTTGGTCGCGCGTTGTATGGTCCTGATGCAGTTGAACGACACGTATGTTGACTGAGCGACTGACACTAATTATCGTAGCTTTCGATTGTTCAATCAACAAGTCAGGCGCCGTCTCCACAATGGAAGTTTGCTGCAATCTCTCAGGCTGCTGTTAATTAATATTTTGATGCAGTCTTCCCAATTGTTTCATTGCCTACCGCTTGCTAGTGTGGCTACTCTGAAAAATGCCCACACATACTTAAACAGAATACATGATAATAACTAAAGAGAGAAAGGATATAAATTCCGGTCACTAACAAGTCGATAATATGAAAATCAGATCAACAGAAACATTTAGATACTTGGGTGCAAATTCAACTTCTCCAACATGATGAGAGAAGAAATACAATCTAGAATGCAATCTGGAAATAAAGTATACTATGCCCTTTAACATCTGCTAAAGTCTAAGTGTCTGTCTTACAACACCAAGATCAAAATATATCAAACGCTGGTAAGACCAGTCGTTTTACATGTCTCTGAAACTTTGAGCACAACTAAAAGAGATGACGCCTTATTACAGGTTTTTGAAAACAGAGTCTTACTACGAATCTTTGGACCGTTCAAATTACCTACAGCTGGGAAAGAAGAGTGAGAAGCAACAATGTAATTTATAATCTGTTAAAATCACATTTAATCACTGGCATCATGAGAGCTAATAGACGGAAATGGTTGGGGCATATTGAAAGAATGTCGGATGACAGAGAAGTAAAAACTGTATACACAAGGGAGGGAGATAAATGGTCGTAGACCACTAGGCAGACCAAAAAGACCTGCAAACACTTGGTGTCACTAACTGGAAAGAGAAGGCCAACCAGAAAGATGAATGGAGGCGGGTGATATCTGCAACAATGAACCCCAAGGGCATGGAATGCTGAAGAAGAAGAAAAAAGAAAAATACCTAAATCTATGCATTCTCTTGAAGTATAAACCTCGTATATCAAAAGTGAGTCTTTAAAACGCAAATCACTTTCTCTAGGCTTTCAACGTGTGTCCCAAATAGACGGTGATCTGGTTTGTTAACCTTGTAGTTTTCCTTGACGAAAGGCGAAACATCCTAACGGTAAGGCTTTGTGGAAAACTTCCGTCTTAGCGGTAAACTTTTTACCTGCAGCCACGAAGATCGCCAACGTATCCTCACATTTGAAACAGTAAAGTCAAACATTTCAAGGAAAACTGTTGGAGTAATGATTTGTTATGGCGGGATCTGGCCTTTATGAGAAACGGTTGTTCTTCTTGCGGTTATAAAATGACACCAGACGATGTCATTTAGGACCCTTTCGCAAACTTCATGCAGGAAGTCAGAGATCAGGCACATCAACTCATCATCATCATCATGTAGCGATAAGAGAGAGAGATATCACGTGATATCCGCTGCACTGTAATCGTTTCAATTTTTTCCCCAAGCTAGCGTGCTTCTCTCTTTTAGACGCATCCGTTGACATTTGAAGTCTTCATTGTCTTTATTAAGTTTCAACAAATTGACTCGTTCTGCTTCTTCTTCTTCTTCTTATAAATAACATTAATACTGTTATTATTATTATAATGCTTCTGCCTAAACATTTTTTTTTTTTTTTTTTTGCTGTTTAAAACTACTTGGTGAATCTGCTCCTTTTTGCAGCTTATCCGGCTTTTACCACTCCTAAAACATGGAGAAACTGGTTCTAACACCCCCCCCCGCCGCCCCCCCCCCCTTTCCGTAACCTATGTCACAGGCATTCTCTTTTTACGGAATGAAAACGTAAATGCAAGTCAAGAAAGAAAGCAAACAATAGAGCGGGACACACCAGTAACCTTCAGGAAAGTCGACCAGCCCAACAAACTTGTTAATGAAAAGTGACCTACTCTATTTGGGGAGATTAACGTTACTTTAACCTCGATATCAATTACATGCCCAGAATGAAGCAAGTGAGGGAGGTTGGGTGGAGCGCATATACAGCAGGTTATTTAAAATATGGAAAGACATTCAAGGGCCGGTATTTCGAAGAATTGCATCATATTGATAAAAACTACCGCATGGTTCTGCAGTTAAACATAATAGTTGTAATAAGTGTAGGAGATATATACTTCTTCTCTTCTTCTTCTTAGCATTCCGAGCCCTTGAAGTTCATTGCTGCAGATATCAGCCGTCTCCACTTATCTCTCTAATTGACCTTCTCTTTCCAGTTGGTGACACCAAGTGTTTTTAGGTCTGTTTGGATAATATCTCTCCATCGTCTTCTTGGTCTGCCTCGTGGTATACCGCAAATTAACTTCATTGTACGTCACCTCTCTGTCATCTGACATTCTCTCAATATATCCTAGCCACTTCAGTCTTTTTGCTCTTTTTATATCGGTGATCAATGGTGCTTTAAAAAAATTATGAATTTCGTTGTTGCTTGTTGGTTTGCCTCGTGCTCTATGACATTCATCTCCCTTGTGTATACAGTTTTAGTTCTGTCATCTGACATTCTTTCAATATGCCCAACCATTTTAGTCTCTTAGCTCTAATGATGCCAGTGATCAAACTGTGATTTTAACAGATTATAAATTTCGTCGGTGCTTTTCACTCTCCAATCCCGCTGTTTGCATCTTTAATGGGTCCAAAGATTCGTCCTAAGACTCTGTTTTCGAAAATGTGTAATAAGGCTTCATCTCTTTGAGCTGTGCTCCAAGTTTCAGATCCATATAAAACGACTGGTCTTATTAACGTTTAATATATTCTGATCTTGGTGTTGAGACTTTGCTTTTAGCAGTTATTGAAGGTCATAGTGTACTTTATTTCCAGATTGACATACACATACGTTGCATATATGCTATTTCTGAAGTGCTTGTTATCTAGCAAGGGGAATATCGTATGTGGCCATATTATATTTAAACATGTCTGATTGTATGTATAGTGGTAATTTTGATTTGTTTTGTGGAAGTTGAGCTGCGGATAAAGTGAGTGATGTTCAACCACATCAAGACTGCACGACGAGCGATCAACACCCGGAAACACAAAGTGCCACCCTTTTGATGAGAATAACCCGGGCACAAAACCCTGTTCAACCGTTTAATTACATTATTGAACCCGACGATAGCTCATGTGGGGCTTTGAAATAAAAAAAAAATTGTTTCCCAAGTTTTTAGTTTTAGTTAGTTGCGTATCCTTTATAGGACGTTGCAGAACCAACCCCAACAGCCCCTGGCTGTTGTGCGGTTTCTCTCAGCAAATTTACGTCCAGTAGTTTGCCATTTCTTTCTGGACAGTCGGCTTTCTTGATACCACTGTCGAAACCAACGCAAGGCGCATGGCCTGCAGCTGGGATCAAACCAGGCCTCCCGGCATTACAAAGCGTTTGCATCGACTTAGCCACAGAGCCGACATCATAAGTTTAGGGATATGTAATATGTTTTAAGCGTTTACAAGGTTGAGGTTTCCTACCTGTCGACGAATTACAGGAGTTAGGACCACTAGTTACCTGTCGTGCATTTGGGCCCGCCAGAAACAAATCGTCAATAGAATAATTGTATTAGGGGTTTAATGTTCACCGGCGCTAGGCTGTGATCTGCCGCGTGTGACGGCATCCACGGTTCACTTACCACCGATAGAGGGACTGCCTGGGAACATTCGGATTGACAGCTAGTTTTTACCTGGGTGTCCTAGCTCGCAGATAACAAGCACGGTGTTGGTACGTACCAGAAGGTTGCGTTGATTAGGCGAGACTGATCCCCTAGGGGCAAGGAAGGATGAATGGGTATTTTGAAGTTAATTTTACATGCTTAAGTAGGTGGATTTGCGTTTTAGGAGGTCGAGAAGGAAGGCCTTACGATAAAACGGGTTAATAAGTCATAACATCCATGGGCAAAATACAAATAGATGTTAAGAACATTGGGCGATTTAAGTTTAGGTTTAAACAGCGGATCAACATCACGGCATTAGGGTAGTAACCCATAAGTGGTCCGTTCTACTTCTAACTCTAGTATGAGTCGAAGATTCTCAGCACTGTGCACGAACTCCGTATCACCGGCGAGTGTCCTGAAATATTTTGGGCAGATTTTTAACTTTTGTTGTTGTGTTTTGCCCTGGCAGCGCCGTTTAGCTACTCTTTTCGAATTCCAACTGTGTAGAGGGATTTTTTTTTTTTTTTTACGTGCTCAACAATGCACACGGGCGTCTGATCTCACTACACAGAGACCAGGGGAAATTACTAGTCCACATGAAAAAAAAAAGCCCAACCTTATCTGTGGCCTGAACCCGGGACCTGCAGCACTCGAGGTGGACGCATACCTCGAAACCACGAACCCCCCCCCCCCCCCCCCCAACTGGTAACACGATGTAACTAAGCACATGGTCATGCCGTTTTCCTCGCCCTCTGAAGGTCATAGGTTAGTTTCCCAGCTGCCTCGGTCTTACCACAAGTTTTAAAAGTTGTCCAATGGAGATCGTCTCCGGACATGCGGTATTCGTGCTTTGTGCGATGCTGTCGACAGGGGGCTAACCGTTCTGCTGAGAAAGACCTAGTCATATAGGATAATATTCGTTGCAATGAAGTCGATCCACTTTAACCTGTATCTGTAACAACAAAGACTGAGTAGCTAACTCAGGGGAAGGAGATTTGCATGTACGCATTCAACAGTCTTTATCAAGAAAAAAAAATTAAAAAAAAAAAGATACTAAACAATAAGTCCTTATTTATTAAGCAGCTGGACCGAAAATACCATACGGACAATACCGGACTTAGGTATGAGGTAAATAAGCTAATGGTTAGGTCTACGTAATCAGTCTACTGGCAAAACATCGACCTCACCGCTTCGAGTATTTGTGTGGTATGTTTTTTTTTATTTATGTATGCCCTGATGAAGGCTCCATAGATGCCACGTTCACGTTTTGATTGTGTTCGTTATTTTGTGAAGATTGCTGAAATACTTTTCGTTCCGTTTTATTTTTTTTCTGTACATAATCTCATGGGACGTAAACAATTTTTGTGTGTGTGTAAACAAATGTCATTGTTTTTCAATTATACTTTTATGTCCCCATTAATTTTTTTTTCGGGAGTTGGGGACGGGGGGAGGGAGGGGGGGGGGGGGAGAGGGGGGGGGGGGGGGTAGGGTACATTATTACAGTTTTTTTTTCTAATGTTTTTCCAATTTATGACAAAAATATTACTTTTCCAATGTGTTCATTTTTGTGAAGTTCGGCATTCGTAGAAATGATTACACACAAAATCTGTGTTATTTGTAAACAATTTAGCATTGAATAGTTAATAGTAAAGACACCAACCCATGCACTTTTTTAAGATAAAAAAAAAAAAATTTTGAAGTCAGTTTTCTGACATCTCTTTATTTCTGTTTGTTTTGTGTGTGTGTGAAATCCTAAAATCTAAGCTAATATAAGGAATAAAAACATGAAATGTCGAATGGATACTTCATAAACAATATTATAGTTACTGGTCTATTTAAAATTAGATTTTAAAAAGGTTTTGTTTTTTAAAATTCGATTTTTGTCTTATGATGCTAGATTTCTTTGACCTTTTCACAACATCTACATTTTAAAATTCTACGAAAAATATTTTAAAACATGTTTAAAGTAAATAAACTAAACCTGTAAATTTAAATAGGATTTGGAGGTCATGAATCCATCATCTATCCTGGAATACGTATGTTCGTTTTTAAAATTTTAAGATTCTAAGTATATATTGTTTTTTTCACAAGATGGCGGCGATTGCCATGACAACCATGATTTTTTTTACACTCAGAGTATACAGATGTAATAACAAGTATCCCTACCAATGACAATTACAAAATAACTGCTCTAACTCTGTAAATTTAAAAAAAAAAATTTTTGTGTGTGTAGTGCTCCCTTTTCATTTTTACTTGCTGTAGCTTATTTAAATTGAATCAAATAATCAACTTGATGTATATGAACTTCCACATTATGTTAACCTGGATCATCGCAGTGTCTCTCATTATAAACTGTAAGGCAGAGGTTCTCGCCTTCCTAATGCCGCGACCCTTTAATACAGTTCCCCTCGTGTAGTGGCGACCCGCAGACAATTATTGTCCTTCTTAACATCAATGAATATTTTGTTTCTCTGATGGTCTTAGGTGACCCCAGTGAAAGGGTCGTTCGACCCAGAAAAGGTTATCATCAGCTGGTGTAAGGTAGTGCTATATATATATATATATATATATATATATATATATATATATATATATATATATATATATATATATATATATTTATTTACGGTGTGAATTCTGGCGCCTTATGTTAGGGAAAACAAGAATAGCCCCACTGCCTACCCAGAAGTATGTCGTAAGAGTCGACTAATTGGGAACTTTCCTTTGTCGTCGGAGTGCATCTCTTTGAGAGGCAAGGAACCAACAGTCTGCACATAAATGTGTCTGATCTGTCAAACGGATGAACACGCAACACTCAGGTTCTGATGCAGGACTGCAGTCTGGAAGTTGACGAACAACCAGAAATTTCCACCAGAGTTTACAGCCGGTGAGCGCAAAGAAGAAAAAGAAGCAGAAGAGGAGGATATATATATATATATATATATATATATATATATATATATATATATATATATATATATATATATGTGTGTAAGTATAGAATATATGTGTATATGTATATAACGTATCTTTTTAGTTGTGTAATTTAAAACAGCAGGGGCCTCATGACAATATAGCTTAGGCTTCATTAAGTTTGTATGAGAGACATCCTAACAGATATGAAAGTCTCGGAAAATTGGCCCGTAAACAACATTTTATTTCGGAAACTGAAAAACTTTGGCCATATCAAACGTCACGGTGGATGGAAATAACAATAGCGAAGGGTATGGTACCATGCAAGAGTGGCAGGAAGATAAGCACAGGACGTAATAGACATGTTGGGCAGCCTTTAAAAAGAATAAGAAAATCGTTTATATGTTCAGATTGTAAGGATAATTTTTTAATTCGTGTAACCAGTAAACTAATTTAGGTTTGGAAACAGTAACAGACTTCACTTACCTAGGAAGCAATATTTCCTCGGATGGAAATATAGTGGTTGAAATCAAGTACAGAATTGCGAAGGTAAATGCTGCTTACAACAGACTTCAGAGTGTCTGGAAATTAAAAATCAACTGCACTAAAATTAAACTTAGGATGTACAAAACATGCGTTATGACAGTTCTCCTCTATGGAGCAGAAGCTTGGAAAACAGACAAAAAGATAGAGAGCTTGATCAGAGGTTTTGAAGGAAGACTTCTCAGAAGATTGTTGGTGTTCATGTGTGAAGATAAATCAGCATTTCTAGATTACAAACAAATGACAGACTTAGGAGATGTACATTGAGAAAGAAAAAAAAAATAAGATGGAGGAGGATTGGTCACGCCCTAAGAATGAAGAAAAAGAGACAGCCGAGACAGGCAATGCAATGGACAAAAAAAAGGTAAAGGGCGCTTCACTTCCTATTTTGCAGCTTTTGTTGTCGATGGAGACACGGAAGTTAGAGTTCCAATATTATGTCGCCTACATTAGCGCATGGTGCAACTTCCTCTAGTAATCACTGGTCTTCATTTTTTTTAATCGATAAAATCATGTGCCGTCTTGGCAGTGAGCGTGACTGCAATGGATCTGTAATATGCTACTTATAGTCCTGGTTGTACACTCTCTGATACCGCCGTTTGTCCCTATTGAGGTGATTCTATTTATCGCTGCCTACCTCTTTGCTTGCTTAACTTTTTAATCCCGTATTGGTTGTATGAGTATTATGTCATTAAGCATAGTAACTGATCCCACTTTTGAAACACGCGGCTATCCCAGTAGCGATAAATTATGTAAAAAAAAATATTAATTATAAATGCAATATTCATATCAACTTTGTGCTATCATTGTCAGACCTGGACATTGGCGAAAGAACACCAAAAGAAAACTGACCACCTAATATATTAGATTTGCGAACACGCCGTAGAAATTAGAAGGAATTATATGAAAAAAAAACGAATAATTTATAATACTTGTTTGAACCACGTCTGTACTGAAATTCTTTGAAAAACAAAGACTGAAATTGTCTAGCCGTTATTTAAGTATAATTGGAAAGATGCCAGCAAGGAGGGTGTACAACATGCACGATTTAACATTAAGAGATAGGGGACACTGAGCAGAAGATGAATTGGAGCAAGCATTGCTAATTTGAGATTCCACAACATCTCCATCATACGGGGCAATCGAGCGTAGCCTAGCTCGGGTAGCAATCATCTTTTAACCTGCGACAACTATCGGCAGGCACAAAGCAGAATATGGACAAATGAAAGATCTCTTTAAGTGTGACCAAAAAGCTCACACGATTCGTGTTGTTTTAAAATGATTTCAAGAACTCTTTTGTCATGTCTTTCAAAAGCAGTGGTCTCAGCCTTATCTCGGGTGGTTCCCCCCCCCCCCCCCCCTTGCCCCCACCTCAAGTATATGGCAAGACCCGACACGATTATGTTTTAGATTTTCTTTCCCTCAGCATCCTTTGTTTTTATCTGTAGGTTATCAGAATACTATTGTCACTTTAACACCGCCTTCCCCCACACAACACAACACTGCCTCTTGTGCTGGTTGTATACTCTTCTCAGACTAGTGCCCGTCCATCACTTGATGTTGTTCCACCATTTGTATCCTTGCCCACCTCTTGCTCTCTTACCTTTGACCTTTCTCTCCAATATAGTTTTAAAGAAGAGTAACCCAGAGGTTTTGAAAGAGGCAGGTACTCCAAGACAACTTATCACAAGCATCACAAAGAGACAGTCATTTTTTTTTTGGGGGGGGGAGGGGGGGGGTCATGTTTTGAGAAGAGGAAAACTGGAACATGTTGTAACCACTAGACATATTTGTGGAAAGGGACTCAGAGGAAGACAACGCGAGAAGATTCTTAACAGTCTTGTGTCGTGGGATGAGTGTGTGTCAACACACGACCTGATAAACACAGCTGTGTATCGCAGATTGTCGAGAGGAATAATCGCCAATGCCAGTCGGCAAGGCACTTGATGATGTTAATTTTAAAAGTCTGTTTTGAAATGACCTTGACTCCCAAGTACTATGTGCAGTCCCGGGAAGTAAAGTCGGTAGACGTGATGCTGACCATGTCACCATTTTTCAGCCGTTTGGTCTATAAAACTATCGGTCTAGCCCTATATGCCATATACGCCTAAAGACGTGGAAAAGGCACCTTTACTTTCTTTGTTTTAATTGCATGAAACAGCCAAAGCCTCAATTTTAACTTTCAAGTCGCTTGTTCATTGTCCCACTTCTACACATTTATGTAATTTTCCACTATTATGTTACCGCCCATTCTTGACTGTGGCTTGTTACTGCCAAATCTGTCGAATCTAATTAATTTGCGACTTATTGTTCCCTGATCTGATATGTCAAGAAAGGTAATAGAAAGTCCACTGTTGATTACTTTCATAGCCATATTTTTTCTTGTGATGTTGGAAGACTGGATTTGTGCAAAGTCGTTCAGCATGTCTTAATTGTCGAGAATCGATTAGGCTTTGAAGTTTGCAGGGTTGAATTGCGATCAGAGCCTTCAGACCCGTTTCTTCCCTTAGCAGCATCCTCGAACAGAAATCCTGCCTGGGTTATAACTTTACCAGGGACGAACATTGGGATTTCAAAGTCTCAATTACTCGTTACTTCCAACAACCGTTTTTATGGGTTTGAGTCCCATTGTCTCTCGCCTGGTGGGACAGACTATAAATGGACCCCATGTTTCACATCCACAGACTGGGCTATGACATTAGAGACTGGAGTTTGGGTGATGAGATCAGACAGGACGAGTGAAAGAGGCCTTAATTTATAGTCTTTAGAGACTTGTAGATTATACCTTGTTCCGTGAGGGGAGGAAACTGTCTGTATTTACTGCTAAATTGCCCCTTCATGTTTGGCATTACAGGCATTGACGTTTGAAATGATCGTAGTGGACTATTTGGAATGTCACAGTGAACTACATTGTTTTTCTTTTCAGTTCTCCCTTAAGTCGTCATATTTTGTTGTGATTTGCAACTAGACTGAGATATTTGTCCTTTCGGATCCAAACTTTCTGAAACTTGGTGTTAGTCGAGGTTTCAGCTTCACCGCAATCGGGTTTACCTGCTTCAGAAACACACTTCTCGTCCTTTTTAGAATGAAATGTTTCGTTATTTGAAGCCCTATTCTAGCTTTTGCCAGGGGCCTCAATATAGCCTGGCTATAAATATGGCCTAAAGGTTGAACGCGGTTTCTGGAACCTCTTCACGGTGATCCTCACCCACATGGTGGCACGTTGTGTCATCGGGTGTTTATCGCTTGTGTGATGTCCTGGTAGGGTAGAAAGTCAGTCAGTCAGTCAGTCGGGTTTCTCGATACTTCTCTGTTCCTGTGTCAGTGAAAATAATATAAAAATGCAGCTTATTGTCCTGTCTTGAAAACCGGTGACCGAACAATTAATCTTAACACAATCCAGAATATGCGCACGCAGTAGACACATAAGGCAAAGCCACCAGAAATGCAGTGTGCTATTGATGGAAGTAGTCGGTCACGTTAAGTTGGCTATACACACGTACAATTATTTCATAAGGTGTTTCGCCAGCCCATACGAAAATAGATTATCAGCCATATTAAGTACCATGATTCAACCGTTGCATAAATGAAAGACATTCTACATTCTAATTGAGTGTTCTCCACACAGTCAATTTAGGTGTTTCCAAAAAAAAAAAACATTGTTTTCATCACCCAGTCAGTGGTTATACCTAATAACAGCATAAGCGAAATATATCCCTGTTCTACTCGTTGGAGCTGCAAACTATTCAGTTAAACCATTATATTTGCGTACTGCACACTCTGAGCATGAATGCGTTTCTTTAAAAATATTGATTATTTGTGGACTGTAGCATTCTAAAACTCCCCATAGTGGTGTTCTGTGTAAACTATAAAAAACACTCTTAAAGTCGATTCAATTCAAAATAAGGGGGTTATATATTTTCCACAACTTTCTCTAAAATAAATTTCAAAGTATTTACTTATTCTAAGCCACTTCTTCCAGGTTTAAAAACTGTTTGTTCCTCTCATGTCCACTACACCTTTAATTATGTTGAGATTTATTTTACCAAAAGCCTGTGACATCACTGATATTGAAATAATTCCTTTCCAGTTGTTACATTCCGCAATGTTACCTTTCTTTTGGAATGTTAACACTTATTCCGTTCGTCCATTCTTCTTCTTCTTCTTCTTCTTCTCCTTCTTTGATCCTTCTGTCAGAATGCTTATATCAGGAGGCCTGTAGCCTTTATGAAAGCTATCGTGCAGTCTATACTCTCTCGTGTACCATACAGCTTTGTCTTCATTGTGGTTGGAACAGGCCAGATTGCGTCACTGTTGTCAGTACACAGTTTACAGTGTTAGAACACAAGTTCAGCATTTTCGAGTGCCACGTTGCAGGGACACGTCTCCGTGTTTCCTACACCTAAAATTTTGAACATATTTTGACGAAGTCAGTTTTGCCCAGTCCTTGGTCTAAATATAAGACACTGTCCCTCTCTAGAGAGGCGATGAAGCGAGTCTTTGATTTGGGATTCTTTTTCTCTTTGTATATCCAGTTAAATGTTTCACTCGTTTTTGTTTTTGTTGCATCATCTGCTGCCTTAAGCATATCTTCAGTAATTTCATTTTCACCTGCTGCCTTATTGTTTGCTAATGAATAGAAGGCTTCCTTGATTTATCTGTCCGATATTTATCGACAATATGGTCATTTTAGCCTCTTGTTTATGTTTATTCGACTGATCAACATCATGACACACGGATGTAACCCATAAGTGTCATGTTCTACTTCTAACTCGAGCCTGTGTTCAAAGAATTTAAGCCCGGTACACGAATTCCGTTGCACCGACAAGGATCCCCAAATACAGGCGGGCTGAGTGGTCTCGAGGAATGGCGCCAACCTCAAGTGCTGGAGGTCCTGGGTTCAAGTCCCGGTGAAGGCTGGGATTTTTTTACGTGGACTTCTAGTAATTTCCCCTGGTCTCTGGGTATTGAGATATGACGCCCGTGTGTATTCTTGCGCCCGTAAAAAGATCCCTGGATTGTTGGAAATCAAAAGAGAGTAGCCTAACTGCGCTGCTTGGGTAAAATTTTAAGTTAAAAATCTATCCAAAGTATTTCATGATCCTTGACGGGGCTACAGAACCTGTGCACTGTGCTGAGTTTCTTCGGACTCAGACTTGATTTAGAAGTAAAACGGAGCCATACTGGGTTACACCCGTGTGCTATGATGTTGATCCGTTGTACAGAACTTCAAACCTCAGCTGTAAACTTTTGTAGCATTGTTCTATTGTTTTAGCATCAAGCAAGCTTCAGTAAGTTGACTTTCCCGAGTGGAATGCCATATGTCGTCACTTATCCAATGTTTTCTAATGTGGTTCTCGGTCCTGTATTGCTGTTTCTTAAAGCGGGATCCTTTTCTAACTACATGTGTCCTCATATCTCTCTCTTGTGCCAAACTGCAAAAACTGCCAATTACTGCCTTTATTATGCCACTTTTGTTGTGTACGCAGGGGGAATTTTAGCTTGAGGTTTTACGGCTGCATAGCTAGTGCTGTCGCCATGACTGTGCAGGTAAGGAGTTTTCGTGTGTGCCCGCGACATAAAAAAATCCCCAGCCTTATCGAGGATTTGAACCCGGGTCTCCCGTTTGAGAGCCCACGCTTCTAACCGTTCGGCCAGCCGTTTCTCTCCATCTTGTGCAAGTTTCTTAAATTTATTTTGCAGTTGAATCTAGAATTGTTATCTTATAATTTTTTTTTTAAAATTATTATTATTATTATTATTGTTATTATTATTATTATTATTATTATTATTATAACAGTAGTAGTAGCATCATCATCAGTGATAATCATACCAGCAGTAGTAAGGATATTAGCAGTACCAGCAGAAGTAGCAGTTATGGTAGCAGCAGCAGTGCCAGTGGTAGCAGTACCAGCAGAAGTAGCAGTTATGGTAGCAGCAGCAGTGGCAGTAGTAACAGTACCAGTAGTATTAACAACAGAAGTAGTACTAGTAGCAGCATCAGTAACAGTAGAACTTATAGTAGCAGCAGCAATAGTAGCAGCAGTGCCAGTAGTAGTGGTAGTAGTAGTATTAGCAGTAATAGCAGCTGTGGTTGTAGCAGTAGCAGGAATAGTAGCAGTAGTAATACTAGTATTGGTGGTGATAGTGTTGGTGGCTGTAGTAAATGAACACATGATAGTATGAGTAGCAGTAATGCTGTGGTTGCATGCAGTGTCGCTACAGTCAGAAACAACCACTGTTCACATCTCCTCATTAGCCCTCTGCCAGTGGCGACCACGCCGCTTCATTAATCCAGGTAGTAATCTGTCAAGATTAACTAACTGTATCGGAACACCTCTTCACATTTGGCCCACGGAAATGTGGGTCTGTATCTTAAATCACAACCCCCCTCCCCCACCCACCCTATGTTTCCCTGTGAGCAAAATGTGGTGCTTTATTAATATCCTACCCCAGATGACGTCACAGGACAGTCCACCATTTTAGAGAGTGGTAAGACTGGGTTTCTGGTGCTTTTAACGACCCCAAAACATTTACAACTGCCCTAACCTCAACCCACCTACGTCCCACGAGATAGTACAGCCTAGGTCCCACGACTGCATGCAGCCTATCTACGATCCCATGAAATGTAGACTTTCCTGTGACCTGTGGATTTCCCCTGTTTGCGGTAGGATATTAACAAAGCACCACAATTTTTGTTGCCTTATATTAGGATGAAAACGTATACCAAAACAGACAGTGCAGCTTGTAATCTGACTAATTCAAGAGACGGGTATTTGCAATAAAAGTAGCAGAAAATTGCATTGATCGGCACTCATAGAAAGAATTAGAAAGAAAGAAGATCACACTAGACAACTTAAACATTAAAAGCTAAGTTACCGTTCAGGGAATCGAACCTGTCACCTCCAGACGGCGTGTGCGCCTTGCTATGGAAACAAATTTTAAAAAAAAGCAGCGTGCAAAAGAGATAAACAAATGCAAAGTAAAGGACCCTTTTCCACGCTCTTCAGGCGTATTGGGTATATAGGGCTAAACCAATATTTCATAGACCAACGACACTTGGTGGGTGATGTGGTCAGCTTCACGCCGGCCTCCCTTACTTCCCAGGACTGTACCTAATACCCACTCGTTGCTAGGTCGACCTTGGAGCCACAGTCATTTAATAAAAAACGTCCGGGCCACGTCAGGAACCGAACCCTCGACTTTTCAATCTGCAGTCGAGCCGTCTAAACCTGAACTGTTTAATGCTGACAGACGTGGCCATACAGTTATGACTTTGAAAATTCAAATAGTCTGATTTTGTTTTCAAAATTAGCCCAGACTCGCAGGAAATGTCCTAGGAAGCAAAAGCTACAGGCATGATGTTGACCACCGTAGGCAATAGCACATACAGTTATAATTATGGCATCAGATCTCCATGTGGCAATGGTATAAACAGAAACAGAATCCCTTTTCCATAGGCGCTGAAAACCTGAAGGCTCAGGTACCTTGAGCAACCTCTGCTCCCTAACTATCCACACACTTTTCTCCCCACAATATTTTCGAAAGAAAAAAATGTGGGTGCGAAAAAAAAAAAGGGGGGGGGGGGTGCGGGATGCTAGACACTACGCCTGGAAAATATGGTTGGCACTAAAATGTCTGGCCCCTCCTAAACATGTATAGATGTTCTCGGTAAAAGTAATGTGAGTCTCCAAAGACCCCGCCTATATAAAGACTAGCTCACTTCTGACTGGTAGTTCCTGAGCCCCGTAATCTTCGCACAATGTTACGGAGGTGTTCCAGATGCCTTTGATATCACGTGTTGAATATTTCAGCACGCCAGCGCTTTTAAGACTCCAAAAACATGGAGACTCTGTAACTAACACAACTCTCCTAAGGAGTGATGCAACCTATGTCACAGGTATTCTCTTTCTCAGAACAAAAACATAAATGCAACACATCACAGAAACCAAACAACATAGCGGGACACACCCGTAACCTTCAGGAAAGTCGACCAGCCCAACAAATTCGTAAATGAAAAGTGACCTACTCTATTTGGGGAGACTAACTTCAAATTAACCGATGTTCTCTTTTTAAATGTTTGTTTATGTAAAAGTCACTTCAGGCGTATTGGGCATATAGGGCTAGACCTATATTGTATACACTAATCGGCACTCGGTGGGCGATTACATCAGCCGCTTTTACTTCCCTGGACTATTTCGGATCCCAAGTCTAGAATGGGCTGACATGGGAACCAAGGTCATTTTTGAAAACAGGTCCCCTCCAGCTGGTCCAAAACCCATAATCGTGAGATCCGTCGTAAAAGTGAGTAAGTAAAGATCATTTTCCACGCCTCTAGGCGCATCGGGTATATGCAAAGAGCACCCCATATTTTTTGCAGAACAATCAGCACTGGGTGGGTAATGTGGTCAGCATTACGCCGGCCGTCTTTACTTCCCCAGAACAGCTATCCTGGTACCCATTTTAGGCTAGGTCGAACTGCGACGCCCCATACCACGATAAAAATCCACTCAGTCAGCAGTGAGTTTCGATCGCGGTACGTTGAAATTACGATTCGGACTCACAACGCCCAAGCTACAGACACCGCTAGCCGCTATACTAATATTTGTTATATATATATATATATATATATATATATATATATATATATATATATATATATATATATATATATATATATATATATATATATATATATATATATATAGTTGTTTAAATATTTAATATTAACTAGAATATGCAAGGTCCGACAATCAAGTAATGAGACGAATTCCATAAAAGGTAAAAAAAATCAACAGCTGAAGATATAACGTTTATTCTATTTAAAATAACCCTGGAGCGTCTTTTTTAGTTCTTTTGTTGTTATTGCCCTTAAAGTCGATGTTTGGACGTCATCAGTATCGTCAAAGAAGTGTTCCTTCAATGGCATCTTTAAGTTTGGGAATAGAAAATAATCACAGGGAGACAAATCTGTTGAACAGAGTATGGTTGAGAACATACAGTTGTTTTTGGGCGAAAAATTCCTGTACAACTACGGCCCGGTGAGTCGGTGCATTGTCATGAAGAAGGTAAAAAACTTGTAGGTGCTGAATACTCAGGTCAGACTCAAGAGTTCTTTAAAATAGACGTTTCAAAATATTAAAGGAGCTGCTTGGACTCGAGGCATGGTGTCCGCCTCGAGTGCTAGGGGTTCCGGGTTCAATCCCGGATATTTTTTAATGTATACTTGGACTTCTAGTAATTCCAACTGGTCTCTGGGTAGTGAGATCAACACCAGTGTGCATTGTTGCGCACGTAAAAAATCAATTGACAGTTGGAAATCGAAAAGAGTAGTCTAACATCGCTGCCCAGGCAAAATTTGAAGATAAAAATCTACACAAAGAATTTCAGGATCCTCGCCGGTGCTACAGAGCATCTGCGCTGTGCTGAGCTTCTCTGGACTCAGATTTGAGTTAGAAAAAGAACAGAGCACTTTGGGTTACTACCCGTGTGCCATGATTTGGATCTGTTGTTCAAACCTCAAACTTCAAACCTTAAAATATTAAAAATAACGTGGTTGTGACAGTCTGTCCCTCTGAAATAAATTCTTTGTGAATAATTCCTCTGCTGTCATAGAAGCACACCAACATTGTCCTCACTTTAGACTTTTAAAGACGAATTTTTGTTGTTGTTGTGTGTGCCTTCTCGGTGATGATGTTGTCTTCCACTGAGCACTTTGGCGTTTAGTTGTGTGATCATAGCGGAAAATCATGTCTCATCCTCTGCAACAATCAAATTTAGGAAATGTACATTTCTGTGACACTTTTTGATGATGTCTTTTGCGTACTCAACACGCTGATGTTTTTGGTCATCGGACAACAAATGTGGTTCAAACCGACAAGCAACTTTTTTTTTTTTTTTTGCCTAAACATTCAATTACAATTTTGGGAATGGTCTCTCCGTTACTACCAAAATCATCTGCTATCATCCTCACTGTCAAACAACGATATCCTTGTATCTGTTCTCTAAATTTTGCAATGAGTTCCTCATTACGAACAGAAATTGGGCGTCCAGGTCTAATTGCATTTGTAATCATTTGCACACCACTTCTGAATCGTGAATACCACCTGAAACTCTGTGCACGAGATAAACAATTATCCCCATAAACTTGCCGCATCCGTTCAACTGTCTTAGTGGCGGTTTTTCTTAGTTTTAAACATAATTTAATGTTAGCTTTTTGCTCCATGCTAATTACATAACAATGCACCTCTTACTAGGTCAACAAAATGGCTGCTTGTTTGTTGTCTGCTTATCCGGCGGCAATAAAAAGTTGCCAGATCATAATAGTGGTTGCCTCTTTGGATTGCATACTTTCTTTCATAGATGGTTTTTTTGTCTTGCATATTAAAAAATATCAATCTCAATACTTTGTTGTATGAACGTGTATTATTACATTTATTTTCAGTTTATAACACTATAATAATTGAATAATTACATTACCATTTTATTACAAACTTAAACAAGGCCTGTGTCTATTAAGGCCCCTGCCCTACACTATCCTTTGTAATTTCTTTGTTCTGGCGTCCTCTGTCGTTGCTTTACTTAAAGAATTAAAAACCACCTGGTAGGCAAGTGAAGAATTAAAAATATCAGGTCGACTCTCAACTGTCTTAAATAGGACAGGGACGATCATGTTGAAGTTTTCTTTTGAGCGAATTCAGAAACATAGGCTGGCGCCTGTGGGCGTGCGCCCGAGCTTGTCGCTGCGAGATCTACGGTGACAGGCCCAAGTTTGTGTGTGACTTATGGCCTAGATTAGGTAAGTGTATGTGGGAGAGATCCGCATACGGTTCAGCTGGTACTCGGAAAAAGCCTAGCTTGATCATTTTCCAGCGAAGGTGGGGGAGGTGGAGAAGTATAGCACTAGAGAAAAAAGTGATTTAGCTAGATCAGTCGATGGAGACAAATGATTATACACAGGTGTTTCTCTTAATTCAGGGGGCCCGTTAGGTTGATCGCTAATGCTTGGTGTTTAACTATGCTATTTGGTGAATTGTGAAGCTTCCGACGTACCTACTGAAAATCAGACGCTATAATTCCTCTGGTAAATCTACAACTATAAACACTCATCATCATCACCAGTTTTCATTTCTTCTGTTAGGCGTTGTGGGGAGGAGCAGTTTTCGATCCATTGCTTGATGGGCAGCAATGGCTTTTAACATTCCGTGTCGATGTAGAACAGTGGTTCTCAACTTTCCTAATGCCGGGAACCTTTAAGTCAGATCCCTCTTGTTGTTGCGCCCCACCCCCCACCCTCCCCCCATAAATTATTTTCCTTTATAACTTCAGGGAATATGTGTTTTACTATTTTCTCCAGGCGAACCCTGAAAATGGGTCATTCGACCCGACCCAAAAAAGGGGTCCCTACCGGCTGATTTAGAAGCTCTTCAATGTCATCAGTCCATTTTCTCCTAATGCCACCTCTTGCTTTCACTTTAGATTCTCTCGTCTGGAGAGCCTGCGTTGCTCGTTGTTCTGGCTGCATTCTTACTAGATAACCAAACCATTTGATCTTGTGTTTCTTGATGAATTTGCTGCATGCTGTTGTTGCCGTAGTGTGTCTGATACTATCATTTCTAACTTTGTTTTGGATTGTTATGTTGGCGGTTTGTCTCAGGCTATAAACAATGTATACAAATAAGTAACTATTTTTTTTTTTTTTTCTGTTACAGAGACGAAAGGAAGAAAAAAGAGAAAACCATATACCAGATACCAGACTATGGTTCTGGAGAACGAATTCCTCAACAGTTCCTACATAACCCGACAGAAAAGATGGGAAATATCGTGTAAACTCCAGCTCTCGGAGCGACAAGTCAAAGTTTGGTTCCAGAACAGAAGAATGAAGAGAAAGAAATTGACTGAACGAGCAAAAACCAGAATAAGGGAAGACCAGGAAAATAAAGACGACGTCCCAGCTGGTCAGCAGCAACAACAACCGCAACATCATCACCCTCACCCTCATCCACATCACCCTCAAGCTCAAACACAGCATCATCACCAACAACAACAGCAGCAGCAGCAAGTATCTCAACACCACCAGAACCATAACAGCCATCACAACGGTGGTGGTGGAGAACAGCACCTACCCATCCATCACCCACACCATCAACACCAGTCGCATCACCCGCACACAGCACTGATCCAACCAAAAACCGAAACAGTACCACTCACAAATGGAGGATTGGTATAGAAACTTTGTATACGGCGTCTCTTTTGTATGTAAAAAAAAAATATTCCTTCACAAATGTGGTGTCATAAAAACAGTCTCAGAACAATTTTAGGAAGTAATACAAATATACAACAAGGTGTACTGCTCATCAAAAATGGTTTGATGTAAAAGTATTGTATTCCATCGTTGTTGTATTTTTTTTTTTTTTTTTTTAATGTACAGATTTCTTCAAACATGTGGGGAGAAGATATACCGACCGAAAAGTATATCAGCGAGCTTCACAATATAACAAACACAAACAAAACATGAACTTTGCGGCTATGGGCCTTCTTCAGCACATACATAGATTAGTCAATACCACACAAATACTCCATATCACTTATCTTCGTGTCTCGTGGCAGCCATGTCGATTTCAAGACAAAAGTCAGGCGAGGCACGTGAGGCCGGGAAAGTAAATTCAAGGGATATTCTAGGGGCCGTCACTTGAGGATAAGATGAAACTCAGTAAGCAGTTCTGCCCCCTAGAATTTAGAGGAAGCTGTGTTGGCAGTTTAGTCCACTGGAGGCAAGAGTTCCCAACGTGTATTTTCACACGTTCTCTCACGAATAGCCTAAACACATTTATGAAGTAAAATACAAATTGACAACAATGTATGCCGCTAACAAGTAAAGCACTGGTATAACGCTTGTGTGTACATCTGTCTGTTTTGTATGTAACATTTTAGAAAGAAATGTACATATTCGACCAGTTGTACTGCTCACAAAAAGTAGATTGGTATAAAACGTGTGGGTACAATACACGAATCTCACCCCATCTCGCTTGATTTCGTATTCATTCCCACGGGTTGCCCTGTGTTCTAGGGGTGTCAATGGTTGCTTGTCTTGAACTTTTTAAGAACATCCTCCCCTGACGATGGCTATCGCCAACGAGCGTAAACATTAGAGAAACATCAATGATTTGATACTCATCGACCGTTGCGCCTTCGGTGCTCCCCCCCCCCCCCCCCCCCCCCCCCACTGCGCAGAACCTCTACCATGTGGACAGGCGCTCACATAACAGACAGTTGCAACAAAGAAAGATGCTGAGTTTCGTTTGAGAGTCAGTATGTCGACCGCATCGAACGAACACCAGCCAGTTTCACCATGGTGTGTATAGAAGGGGAGCCAGGTCATGGCATAACACCCCTAGAACATAGGCCAGCCCCTGGGAACTGTCACGAAATCTTCCATCCAAACGAGATGAGGTGACTTTCATAATTAGTACGTACTTGTGCGTACCGTGATTCGTTTGTATGTACAAATTCCTTCCTAAGTGTTGTCTGATGAATGGTCACATGCGAGTTTCAGGAATTAATACAAACATACCTCTGTTAGTCATCATCATCATGTAGCAGGTCCTTTGCAGAACGTCTCTCTCATCACGGTCTGCTTGAAAGAAACTCGGTCTCTCGCTAGGTACCATGCCTTCTGCTATAATTTTTTTCTATTTTCTATTTTTTTCGTGGCGCTTGATATGACCAAGATGCTGTTTATTAGCCAATCTTCCTTGATGTTCAGATCTTTCAAGATGTCAGTATTTCTCCTCTTCTTTTTCCAAGATATTTTGAGAATCTTTCTGCAGCATTTCAGCTCAAAAGCCCCTATTCTTTTTCTTAAGGACTTGGAAATACTCCACGATTCACATCGGTATGTTGCTAAAGGGAAGATGCATGCTCTCAAAATTCCTATTTTGATCTCCTTGCTGGTGTTTAACCAAAGACTTTTAAGGCCCTCTGTTAGTACCATTACCATATAGACGACTGGTATAAAACCTTTGTATACAACTTCTGTTTTGTATGTGAAAATTCCTGTACTAATCTGGTCCCACGAGTTTGGCATTATTTTGCCCGGTAAAAAAATACATACCTATGTAATCCGTAAAATATGCAGACACATATTTGCACAAGAAAATTTCATGTAAAAATTGTAACAATACATTTTTATGTTCAAAATTCTTGGGTTGGATTATATTACCTATAAATTTCACAAATAAATTAAAAAATGAAAATGCAACCATTACCAGTCCTTCATTTATTACTACGGCGAATAACTGTTTAGGCAGAAATAACAGAGCCGTGCATGTTTCAGAGCTGACTTTGGCTCCCAAGTCGACCCAGCATATATTGGGTAATAGGTAACCTCCTGGAAAGTAAAGGCGGCTGGCCTGATGTTGACCACATCTCCCACCAAGCGCCGATTGTTCTATAAAATATAGGTCTAGCCCTATGTGCCCAATAGGTTTGAAGGCGAGGAAAAGGGTTTTTTTACAGACAAAGAAAGTATCCAGGAAGATTGCTGCTCTAGCACTTTCATGTCTTACAGTAGTCAGTGAGAAAACTAATATTCAAGAGATTGGCATGTGAGTATTTTGTTGAGAAAACTTCGTAATGTTGCTAGCATAACTCTGCTGTCATCATCATGTAGCAAGTCCTTTGCAGAACGTCGCTCTCATCACAGTCTGCCTGAAAGAAACTCGGTCTCTCACCAGTTCTCCCGCCTCATGTACTTTCATACTCAAGGTATCACCTATTTCCTGTGCCCATCTTCGTGTCGGTCGGCCCCTGCCCCTCCTTCCTGGTACCATGCCTTCTGCTACAATTTTTCCCAATCGGTCGTGGCGCTTGATAAGACCACAATATTTCAGCTTCCGAATTCGACTGTACTTCGGAGAAATAAAAATCTACAGGTGATTAACATATATATTTTTTTTAAATTGCATTCACTTAGCCCCACACTCAGATGTATAATGAGATAGAAAGTTACAATGTTTGTAACGTTCGGATAGTCGAAATATACTATCTAAGAAGCAATCTCCTTGGTATCTTGGTCGACTTTGTACATGATTTCAGTTTCTTGCTGTGAATATATGAGGTTTCCGCTTTATTCTGGAAACTGAATTTCATAAATTAGGCAAATATTTACAAAAAGGGAATAGATAGGACCTATGTACTATTACCTTAAATCATGAAAGGCTTGGGAACGAAATTTTCAAATAATCACATATGAACTGTGAGTCTAATAAACTAGACGACTGGGAACTGCAAACAATGACCAGACTGCAAGAACAGCAAGTTAACAGGGGTGTGGCCAGACGAGAGCACTATGTAGGTAGACATAGAAGAGTAAAACAAAACAAAATAAAAAAACGGTAAAGTCGGGAGATTTGAACCAGCGTCATTGCACACGGTAAAAAACCATGAGTGCTCTGCCACCAGTACGGCCAGCTGATAAGAAAATGTCTGCCTGTGTCACCGTCCGCACGTAACTTTGTAGCTACAGCGACGTTCCTCTATTTACCCCAGAGCCTTACTCTGGTACCCATTTCCTAGAGGCTAGGGTGAACCTCGGGAACCGCCCGGTTTCGAACACCGACCGTGGCTGCAGCGAGTCGCAGCTGGATTTGAAAGCGAGTCTCATATCGACTGCGCTAACACGGCTCTAGATATAGAAGAATAAGAAACTAACTCAGAACTGGTGAAGTGAACCGCTACAAGCTGCGGGATTTGCTAAGGAGGGGATCCGAGCACTTATGGACTGAATGGTTCGATATGCAGGGACGATAATCTGACGACTAACTAACTAACTAACATATTATGGTAGTTATTATGCCATGTTAAAAATCAGCCGACTGTGTACAAAAAGAGCGTGTGGTGTCTTCTAGTGTTACAGTCTCCCACAATTAACAAAGACAGCTTGCCAACTACCAAGCACAATTCAATGTATGTCATCACTGAAAAAAACAGAGAAGAGTTACGTCACTAGTCACTAATCCCAGCTCAAGAAGCAACTGCTACTAAGACATGTGCCCGATTCACTGGTTTCCGTAACAATCTACTAGACTTTGTAACAATCCACTGGTTTCTGAAACACTTACCGGATCTTCTGCGAAAGTGATTCTTCAGCTGACGGGACCGGATTCAGTTAAATGAGTTTAACATCTTCAAAGGCAGTAGTTCTCAACCTTTATAATTCCGCGACCCTTTAATACAGTTCTTCATTGTGTGTGCTTCTTCATTACTTCAGTAAACATGTGTTTTCCTATGGTCTTTGGCAACCCCTGTGAAAGGATCGTTTGACCCACACAAGGGTCGCGACTCATAAGTTGAGAACCGCTGCTGTAAGGCCAAAGACTGCGCCTTAAACTGAAACACACCAGACCCGAACGTCTGCTTCAAGGCTATGTGTAGAGTAGGGATTCACGATGTTCTATACTTTATACAAACATTTCGTGCACACTAGATTCATCGTAAAGCTTCATTTAGAATCAGACAGCTATCTTCAGATGATGTAAATGAATTTTTTACAGCGCTACTTATTCGTTCTTGTCGTCTGTGGATCGTTCATTCCTTTTCGTAATGACAATTTGGTTCAGATAAATTGAATTTTGTTATTTAAGATGAATATGTGTGTTTAAAAAACATAATTTTTAAGGGGACATTTCGTCATCCTAAATAAATGTTAAACTCACTAGGTATAATGAATTTTGCTATTTAATACGAATAAATGCGTTAGATGTAATGAACTTTGTTGTTTTTTAATGTGACTAAAACTCACTAGGTATCATGAATTTTGTTGTTTTTTAATTTGACTAAAACTCACTAGGTATCATAAATTTTGTTATTAAAAGTGACTAAATGCACTTGGTGTGATGTATTTTGTTATTTAAGGTGACCAAGGGCAGTAAGAATAATGATTTTTGTTTTTTGTAGTGATTAAATGCATTAGATACAGACCATTAAGCACTTGGAGTCCCCAACTGGGAAGAGGAGGACAGTTGCAGAAGAAGAAGGAGCAGAAGAAGAAGATGAAGAAGAAGAAGAAAAAGAAGAAGAAGAAGAAGAAGAAGAAGAAGAAGAAGAAGAAGAAGAAGAAGAAGAAGAAGAAGAAGAAGAAGAAGAAGAAGAAGAAGAAGAAGAAGAAAGAAGAAGAAGAAGAAGAAGAAGAAGAAGAAGAAGAAGAAGAAGAAGAAGAAGAAGAAGAAGAAGAAGAAGAAGAAGAAGAAGAAAGAAGAAGAAGAAGAAGAAGAAGAAGAAGAAGAAGAAGAAGAAGAAGAAAAAGAAGAAGAAGAAGAAGAAGAAGAAGAAAGAAGAAGAAGAAGAAGAAGAAGAAGAAGAAGAAGAAGAAAGAAGAAGAAGAAGAAGAAGAAGAAGAAAGAAGAAGAAGAAGAAGAAAAGAAAGAGAAAAAGAAAAAGAAAAAAGAAGAAGAAGAGAAAAAGAAAAAGAAGAAGAAGAAGAAGAAGAAAAACGAAGAAGAAGAAGAAAGAAGAAGAAAGAAGAAGAAGAAGAAGAAGAAGAAGAAGAAGAAGAAGAAGAAGAAGAAGAAGAAGAAGAAGAAGAAGAAGAAGAAGAAGAAGAAGAAGAAGAAGAAGGAATGTCCTAGATGTAATGCATCGTGTCACTTAAAATAAATAAATGCATTAGACAAATTGACATATGTTATTTAAAGTGTGTACATTAATCAGAATAAAACTTTTGTTTTTGTTTTCTGTATTTAAAAAAAATGTTATTAGTTGTATCGAAATTTGCTGTTTAAAATGTCAAAACACTCTTCGGCAGTTCAGAAATTATGGTCAATATTTGCTAATTTGCTTCTGCATACAAAACTGGATTATTTGGGAGGGAAAAAAAGGGGGGTTGGGTGGTGGGTTAGTAGCATGTACTGTAGTTTATGGAACGCTTCGTAACATTTTCTTCTTAAATGCCATCTCGTGTTTCATTGGTAGTCATGTCTAACCAAAACCGTCTTTCTCGTGTACTTTCAGTCAGCTCTTACACAGATGATCCTCCATGCCATGTTAACAAAGCGGTCAGCATCTTCTCCCTTGCTCTGTTTAAGCCTCCCCCACCCCCTCCCCACTCCCCTCCCACCCCTTTCAGTATTCCCACTCTCAGTTTTTTGTCCTTATCCGCCTAAGGTCTTCGCACTATTCGTATATAAAACGACATCTCTACAGCTTCCAAAAATATTATACTAATCCAGTCATCTCCTTTGTGAGATGCCATTGTTCGTTATTTGAAGCCACACTCTGGCTCTTGCCAATGGCCGCAATATAGCCCGACCATAAATATGGTCTCAAGGCTGAACTCGGTTTCTGGGACCTCTCCACGGTGATCCTCATCCACATGGTAGCACTTGGTGTCATCGGGTGTTTATCGCTTGTGTGATGTCCTAGTGGGGTAGAAATCTACTACTACTACTATTGCTTCCAAAAATGTTTTACACCATCCATAATGTAGCTGGCACCAAGGAAAGTAGTGATGCCCAAGAATACCTTCTAATCACTTGATTTATGGCTGTCGTGGTAATATGCACATGCAAATATTACTTACCATAGAAAACACACTTCTTCTTCTTCGCGTTCACTGGCTGTAAACTACGGCGGAAAGTTCTTGTTGTTCGTCCACCTCTGGAATTTAGTCTTTTCCCACTACCTCAGTGTTGCGTGCACATCCGTTTCACGGATCTGGCTTTTTTTTTTAGAGACTGTTGGTTCCTTGCCTCTCAGGCAAATGCCCTCCGATTTCGAAGGATCCCTCACACCCTCTTCCCGATTATTAGATTCCTACGATATGTTTGTTAGGGAGGTAGTTGCTCTATTCTTGTTTAACCAACAATAGGGCTCCGGAACCCACACGGCAAAGAAAACATCACACATACACACACACCACACACACACACATCACATGACACCACACAGACACCACACTACACACACACCACACCATATACACACACACCACACACACACCACACACAAATACACCAGTACGATATCCCGTTTTCCCCACAACCTGTGCTACACCCTTTTATGTGTATGTTAGAAATGTTGTCCAGCTTCCCAGTTATAGTGTAAAAGGCCACCTTTCTTTCTACGCCTTTAGAAGTATTGGGCATATAGGGTTGGACCTATGTTTTATACACCAATTGGCACTCGATCGAGGATGAGGTCAGCATCACACAGGACTGGATATAGTTTAACATCCTGTCAGAGACCGTTTTAGGGAATCTTTTTCATAACAGTCTGCAGCCGAGTACCATTTCAACAAGGGATCGAATATGAACACTGGAAAAATCCCTTTGTCTTCTTCTTCTTCGCGTTCACCAGCTGTAAACTCTGGCGGAAAGGTCTAGTTGTTCGTCCACTTCTAAACTGTAGTCCCGTTCCAGAACCTGAGTGTTGCGTGTGCATCCGTTTTACAGATCTGACTCATATGTATACAGACTGTTGGTTCCTTGACTCTCAGTCAGATGCACTCCGACTTCGAAGGAAGCTCCCAATTAGTCATTCGTTTGGGTAGGCAGTGGGTCTATTCTTGTTTTCCCTACATTGGGGCCCCGGAACCCACACGGGTTAAACACTTTGTGAAAGTCGTCGACTGACTTTATTAGCCGCAAATATCCCTGTAGAAGTAAAGACAACAAAAGCCTAAGCAGTCAGTGCTTAATAAAAAAGTCCCTAATTCATTCATGTCCCTCTCTATTGTTTCTCCCATTTAGCTGCCATGTCCCAATGTAGCCCATGGGCGCCAACACGCATCTCTCAGAACGAGGCTACACACAGACACGCACTCACGCTCGCGCACACACACACACACAACTCACACACAGCCGCACACCTAATACTAGGTTATGACACCCACACATTACTGAAGTCCCGCTCTAATGTTTTTTTAAAGCACCCACCCCGGATGTAATCGGGGGCCCTAATGTAACCTAACGGGTGAACGGGGTTTTTGAGACGTGCCCGGGTGATGCTCGTCCGAATGGTGGCACTTTGTGTCTTCGGGTGTTGGTCGCTCGTTGTACCGTCCTGGTCGGGTTGAACGACACACACGAATGCACACACATACACAAACTCACACACACACACGCACACACGTACTCGCAGACACACACACACATACACGCACGCACTCACTCACACACGTACACCCACGCACGCGCACACACACCTCACCACACACACACACACACACAATCCACACATTTGGGCTACAGTTAGCCTGGAACCCGCACATCATGTTCCACTCTTCTGTATAGTCCAGGTTGCCACACATGCACATCGAGACATCTAAACTATAATCCTTGTTGTTGTTGTTGCTTTTGTTGTAGGCAACAGTCAGTCAAGGACCATGGAGTTGCACCGCTGGTTTCTGGGAGACATCGTCTGTTATAAGAATGCGGGTATGGCATCTCAGACAGTCTACATAACAAAACTGATATACTATTACAGTGTTCCTTAAACCGTTTTACACCCTGGACCCACTAGACTAGGGGAAACTGTTTCGCAGACCACATGATAGCTAAGTGAAAACAGTAAAAAAAAAAAACAAATGTAGAGCATACTTATCATTTGTTACATCACATGTCACAAAATTACGATTTTTAGCAGATGCGGCATCTTCCGATTCTTATCATTGAGGTGTTGATCCTACAAACTGTAATCCAGGCAGAGCCAACGACCTAGCGAACTAGCTACATGATTATGCAGACACTTTTGGCGGGCCGTTCAGTCTGGTGTAGGTCAGAGGGGTGTCACGTTGTACTGTTTTCTCCTAAAAGTATCTCGTGGGATCTAGGCTCATGCTGTGGGTGGGGTGGGGGCGTTAGAGTTAGTTCTAGATGTTCTGGTGTCGTTAAAACCTGTATCGTCGTGTAGTAGAGAACACGCTACATCGACGCTGATGTCATTGGAGGCATGACAACGTGACACCCCTCTGACGTAGAACAGCCTAAGAATATTTGAATGAAAAGTAAGCCAGTGTGTAGATGGGCCGGGAAAAGTCAAAAGGACCCTCCTCTTTGTAGCTTGCTATGTTTGGCCTCTTGATAAATGCGACATCCCGTCTGCCTCCAAATAAGTTGGTTTGCCTCTGATATCTTCCTGGTATCCATGTAAATATTGATATCTTTCAGGTCACGTCTGCCTGTGCCTTTATAGCATAGACTTGACCTTCCTGCAGATCGCATATCTGTCTCAGTTCACCATACAGGAGACATTTAGTAAATTTTACGCTGGTCTCCCCATTTGCACACCGCTACACATAAGCTCGCTTCTGATTGGACGACCTACTGACCATCTCCCTCTGATAGGTCGGCCTCGAGCGATCCGACTTTTACACAAGGTCACAGGGATATTCCGCACGCATAAAACGTGTTGTATATTTCACTATGCCAGAGCATTAAATACTTCTAAAACATGTAGATACTGGGGTCTAACACACAACCTTCCTAGAGAGTGACAAAACATATGTCACAGGCCGTCTCTTTCTCGGAAATAAAAAAGTAAATAGCAGACTACAACTGACTGCGACACCCATATCCTCGACCACCGTAGACTAGTCCAACCAACTTATCAATGGAGTTGACCCACACCCGGTGGTGTGCTAATCTGCAGACCGTCGTATAAATAACCGACACTTTGGAATGCCATCTTCCTGCACACGAGACACATTTCGCAATCAGCGTGTGCTTCTTTGTTTTTGTAGAAAGTTCGTTGATGACATTCCTGCTCTTACATCCTTTTACGTACACTTAACTAAAGTCCCATTGAACAACCCTCTGCCCCCTTTCCCCAACTCTGTGTCGTATCTGCTCATCCAAAATATAGCCCTGAATTACTTCGTATATATAAAAGAGAGGCCTGTTTACCCCTGTAATTTATGGTCCCCGTTTGTGTAATTTAAAGGCATTTTTTTTTCCTCCTAAATATAGTCCTCATTACCCCCGTATGTGTAACAAATATTTTGGATTACCATTTCAAGCTAGACATAGTCCTCATTATCGAAACCACAACAAGATGGTCTGCTGCCAAATCGCCTGCACATTTGCACAGTTTACATCTTCTTCTTCTTCTACTTCTTTTCCACAATTTACCTCAGAGAGTTGTTGGAGTGAGATGTAAGGATGGTTTGTGCGCTTTCTCTTGTACAAGTTGGTGTTCATTTCTGTTAGGTTGCTCCTGATGATGTCGCTCTATATCTTTCGTGGTCTTCCCTTTGCTTCCAGTAATCTCCTTGTGAGATGCAATTCTTTCTCTATTTTGAAGCCCCATCCTGGCTCTTTCCAGGGGCCGCAATATAGCCCAACCATAATTATGGTATAATGGCTGAACGCGGTTTCTGGGACCTCTCCACGGGTGATCCTTACCCACATGATGGCACTTTGTGTCATCGGGTGTTTATCGCTTGTGTGATGTCCTAGTGGGGAAGAAATCTACTACTACCACTACCTTGCTCTGTGTTCATAATTTTTCTTCAGCCTGGCTCTCTGTGGCAGCTGGTATCAGTACATTCTCGTCAGGTGGCCAAAACCATCTCATCTGTTGTTCTCTAATGAATTGTGTGACTGGATTCAGTCCTTGTTTTCTTCTAATTTCTTTATTCCTGATTTTATCTCTTCTTGTCACACCAGCAGCTCTCCTAAGACATCTCATCTCTGTAGTTACGATCTTCCGCTCATTAGTTGTAATAATGGTCCGTGTTGGGCACAATGGCGGCCGAAAATCCGTTTTTATGAAACTTGCTTTGGCTGACAGATGTATCTTCTCTATGTGTCAGAAGCGGCACAATTTACTGACAGGCATATTTCGCTGTATCTCGTCAGGCGCATTACTATAGAAATCACCGTCCAATAAAGCGTTACATTGTTGATTTTTAACCTTACTATATTTCATCGTCAGCTCTGTGGTTAAGTCGATGAGAAGGCTTCGTAATGCCGGGATGCCGGGTTCGATCCCAGCTGCAGGTCACGCGCCTTGGGTTGGTTGCGACAGTGGTATCTAGAAAGCCGACCGTACAGAAAGTAATGGCAAACTGCTCTAGGTAAATTTCCCTAGAAAAACCACACAAGAGCCAGGGATGTTGGGGTTGGTTATGTAACGTCCTGTAAAGGATACGCAACTAACCTTAATATTTCATCTGAGAAGATACAGCAAAACGTGCTAGGCATTGAATTGTGCAATGTATTGTTTGTGACCGCATTATTCAAATTTACCATAGGAAAACATTGTTGTTAATGTTACTTTGGCGTTGCAAGTCCGACTCTTATTTCCAACGTACCGCGTTCGAAACCCACTGCTGGCTGCTTGGATTTGTATTATTGCGTCGCAGGTTACCCCAGCCTAAAATGGGTACCAGGATGTATGTCCTGGGGAAGTAAAGACGGCCGGCGTAATGCTGACCACATTACCCACCTAGTGCCGATTGGTCTGTTAGAACGTAGGGTGCTTTTCCCATATGCCAGATGCACCTAAAGGGGTGACAAGGGATCTTTTTTTTTTTTTTTTTTTAACTTAAGGAAGAAACTAATGAAAGTTTTGGACTTTTTTAAAATAACACCTGAGCTTGTTGTTTTTGTTATCTTCAACCGGTGAATGAGATTTCCACCTTTGGCCCAATACCATGTAGTGGAATTTACATGTTTTCACGAGCTGTTCTTTTCCTCCGTACATGGTGTTCCACTTGCCTGGTCTCGACTGAGTAGCGTTCTTCTAGTCTCGCTGAGTTTTGACCACTCAAAGAGATGATGGTCAACAGTTTAGTGAGGGTGGCTACATAGCTGGCACTATGGGGAGTGTTGCGGCTGTATTCTGTTTAGATACCCATTGAGTGAAATATGGTGTGTCTGAAAATGGTAGCCTTTCCCTTCTTGTTAGATGGTTGATGCTGTCGTTAGGATCAGGGCGAGCCATATACAGTCGAGTCTGGATAAGTATAAGTCGTTGGACATAAGAAAATGCTTCCACTTATCAGGATGTCTACTTATCCAGACAGCACACACAAAAGAGAAAATTTCCGAGACTAAGCTGGCCATGTCGACTTAACCTAAATTTGACATATCCGAGTTCGACTTAAGTGGACTCGACTGTATCTGTAAGCATCTCTTTCAGTTTCTCTTATGGCCTATCTGTTCAACGCTTGGACAGCTACTAGTATCCAGTTATAAGACTCATATGGTAGCGCTATACTGGACACATTCTGAGAAGAACAGCGAATCACCAAGCAGGCACTGAAATGGGAACTAGATGGACTGAGGTATCGAAGCAGTTAAAGCGAATTTTGATGAGAGAAGCCATAACATCGGTGTATGCACAGATAGAACGGAAATGAGTCGCACTGCGGTCCCTAAGTGACATCTTCTTCCCGTCTCTGCTCCTGGAATGCCTCGTGGCGTCAGGACACGATGAGATCTCTGGAACGGGCCCTTCTGTTCGCTTCATATCAAGTACATTTTTAGTGTCTCTGATATTTCTGCGGTTCATATCATGTATGGGCGACCTCTGGGTCTGTTACCTCTGTATCTGAATAACATTGCTTTCTGTGTGGTGCCAATCTTGTTACACGACCAAACCATTTTGTTTGTTGTCTACAATAGGGAAATGAATGAATCACAAAAGAATACTGAGGTCTTTACTACTGAAAGAACATTGACCTTTCCCGGCGGTCATCGAAGATTTTCAAACAAATCAGTTAAACTTAAAATCTAATAAAGTCAAAAGTAAAGTTGTAGTCTGTGTTCAATTTGAAAACATATTTGTCAATTAATATGCCCCGCTCGCTAGCTTAGTTGGCTAAACCGGACTGCGCGGTGACCGGGTGACAAACTCCTTGTGGTACGGGTTCACTCTCGGTGGTAGGTAGAAAAGCCATATTTCCTCCCAGATTTACTGTACCTATCATATAATCAAGTCCGAAGGGTTGCAATATCCATAGTACCGAGCCAAAGGGTTAACAACTCATGGTTTCCGGATATTCAAAAAAGAAAAACGTCAATTAATATTTCGTTCTGTGGCCGAGTTAGCTTTCTTTGTGTTCCGAATGTCTCTGATTCGAATGTTGCTTCTCGCTCTCAATCTCCCCCCCCCCCCCCTTCCCCTCCCTTTGCTCGTATCCAAAATCTCACAAAGCCGTTCTCAAAAGTTTGAATTAATGCCTTTGCGTCTATAATTTAATCTTCAGGTTTTAGAGCTGTCCAATACATTTGGTCTTACATGAGTTTTCCGGAATGTTCGGACATTTACACGTAAATGCTATAGACGGATTTTACTGGTGAGCTTTTTAAAACATAAAACTAACAAATATGTAAGGAAGAAAAAAAAAAGCATGATATCAAGAGAACCTCAACGTCAGCTCAATCAGGATGAGCTGGTGTTTCTCCGGAGAGTGTAGGACTATGTCGGGTTGCAGGCCGGTCTTCTGGATTAATTCTGGGTGCCTCTCGCAACCAGGCAGGTCGACGGCCAGTAACCAGTACTCGCACAGTCAAGTATGGGTGGAGCGTATGTGACCTTGTTGAATTTACCTCCCCAGCCTTGAGGAAGAGCACCGGGGTAACTGTAGGACTGGCCCTCCCGTTGGCCCTAGTCCTGGCTTGGTCAACAAAGTCCGCTAAATCTTTTAGGACTTTATTATGGCGAGAAGTGTACCTTCCCTGGCCTAGCGCTTTTCTCCACGCGGACAATACATGCTCGAGCGTCTGCTTAGCTCTGCACAGTGGGCATGTCGGGTCAGTAGCCGCATGCCACTTGACCATATGGACTCTAGACGATAACACATCGTACGCAGATCATACGACAAGGCGGAGCCATTCGCCAGATCTTACCCCACGTGAGTATTCGTGGAAAGGCGACTTCGAGGCCGATCAACTGGCCTTGTAGCGACTGATGGGCTGCATTTCGGAGTCTCGTTTTCGGCGTCAGTTATCGGCTGTATTAATCAAGTAACAGAAAGTGTATTGATCGGCACTCATATCTACTGTATTACCATGTCCCTGTGCTTTTTTTTTTTTTTTGGCCGTGGCTTTAGACCACCGTCTGACTTTCCCCTGCCCTCGGCATCTGTCGGTTCGTGTGTAACCCATGACTTCTTTAAATTTCAGTACATCTTGGACAAATTCTATCGCAACGCGGACCTTCGATTTCTTACCTGTCTCTAGAGCAGGCTGCACAGCTGCCATCGTGGGATTTAAAGACTCTCGCAGCATCATCGCGAGTCTTACCTTGCCAACTTTAACCTCTTCAGTTACTGACTTAAACGGAAGTACGAAATTAGCCTGCTTACAATACAGAGCCTCATCAGGCAGACAAGGCGGTGGCTGAAGCCATTTCCTCATGGCGGTGTTGATTTTCCCCTTTATTGTTTCCACTGCCGTCATGCTAACTTCGTATACGAGCAGCGGCCAGCGGAGTTTTGGGATCAACATGAACTTAAGACACCAGACCAACTTTCCGATCAACGTGCATCGCTCGATCGCTAGCAGGCTTGTAGCCAGTGACTCATATCTGCGCCGGACCTCCGCTCTGTCAGATAACTTCGAATCGTAGACGCGGCCAAGGCCCTTCGCCGGTTGTTCCAGAATTTTGGGAATCCGATTATTTGCCTAAACTAAAATTTGAATCTGGGAAGGGGGGTGGGTGAGGTTAATGGGACTCAAAGTACCCGACTTCCAGTTCCAACGGGGTACCATAACTGAAATGGGTACCAGGATGTATGTCCTGAGGAAGTAAAGACGGCCGGCGTAATGCTGACCACATTATCCAACTATTGCCGACTGGTCTGTAAAAATATGGTTGCTTTTTCCATGTCTCCGATGCGCCCAAAGGCGTAAAAAGGGATCTTTACTTTATTTACATGTATAAACTATCTGGTAACATGCATGCTATTTTTTGTGTGTCTTATTTGTGAAAATTCACAACGGGGAAACATTGCTTTGATTTCATTTTGGATTTGTGTGTATGTGGACGTCCATGCCTACTCAATCCCTTAATTTTCAATGTGAGTGCCTGCATTGCGATTCTCTGCTGGGTTTCTTCTCCTAATATGCCCAGTATAGTGTCATCTTCTTTGTCTTATAGCTGTTTTAACTGACTCACTGAGCATGTTGAGAAAGACGAAAATGGGCATGCTTCGTACAGAGTGGCAAGCATCATTTCGGAGGTCCCGTGTAGTTAGCATTCGTTGGATTTTTTCTTCAAACATGTCAGTGTGCTGGGAAATGAGCAGGTGGACAGACTGGCTGGCTCTGCACCCCTTCGTGGTGAAATGATGTATGACAAGTTAGATATTGTGAGGGCCCTTTGGGAACAATTAAACAGTTCGGAGATGCATATAGATCATTAAGGAGAATGGCGATGATTGGAGTTACCAGAGAATCTGGCTGACGCTCAACACTCAAGGAAAGGGCGAGACGAATATACAATCAGACGGTTACTGGGACCATTGGAATTGCTTGCTGCTGAAGATGGAGACTGAGCACTTATTGGTGTTGTGATTTCGATTCTTAGTTCAACATTTGTTGTTACCAGCGAGTGCCTAGACATTTCTCCTATTTCTTCACCGCTCTTGAATTCTTCTTCTTCTTCTTCTTTGCGTTCACCGACTGTAAACTCCGGCGGAAAGTTCTGGTTGTTCTTCCACTTCTGGACTGCAGTCCTCCTATCCCAGAACCTGAGTTTTGCGTGTGCATCTGTTTGACAGATCTGACTAATTGGTATGCAGATTGTTGGTTCCTTGCCTCTCAGGCAGATGCAGGTGCATTTCTTGGCAGTTGACTCGCTCCTTTTAGGTCAAATTCCAGCTTGACTGCAGTCACCCCCATATTTTCATCCTTTTACGTCGCCATAACCAGGTGTGTAGATCCAGGTGAAGGAGGTCAATTGCGATGTTTGAATAGTTTGTAGTCATTCGAAGCGTATACTACCGGTTGCTACAAAATACATTATGTTTAATTATTCATTCTTTCTTGTTGCTTTCTTGTAAACATAATAATCCGAATGTCCATTTGTGTTTATCAATATTATAGTATTGTAATAAATTAATATAACATTTTTGGTTTTACAATAAATTGCTATTAGTTAGTCTTTCCTCTTGTGTCGAGTGCGGCACATAGGGCAGAGGTCGCGACTCTCCATGCACGGCGGTCCGTTGCAATCCGTTGTAGGTCTTGGATGTTTGAGTGGCCCATGAGCGAGCCTTCCCTGATGATAGTTCTACGTAGGGTTTCCCTTGGTCTTCCACGAGATCTTTTCCCCTGTGGTGTCCAAATGAGGGCTTGGTAAGGAAGTCTTGATTTATCCATTCTAAGGGCGTGACCGACATAGTTCCAGCGGCGTTTTCGTATAAAATTAGACACATACTCTTGCCTGGATTCTTGCCTTATTTGTGTATTGGTTCGGAAATCTGACCATTTGAAATTTAGTATTCTTCTAAGGCATTTATTTTCAAAACTGTCTAATTTTGTGTCTAGAGTTTTCGTTGATTTCCAGCTCTCGCATCCATGGGTTAGTACTGGAATCACACAAGAATTGAAGATCTTGAGTTTTGTGTGTTTGCTAAGTGTCTTTGATTTCCAGATGTTAGACAGTTTATTGAAGGCACTAGATGCCAGTGCTATTCTAAATGATATTTCTGGTGCGGTATCTCCTGTAGATGACATCTTGCTCCCTAGATAAGTGAAACTGTTGACTTTTTAAATTGCTATACGAAAAAGAAATTTAAAAAAAAACTAAAATAACCAAACATGCAAAACCACAAAAGCAATTGTCTTGACCAGGGTCACTAATAGAGGAAAAAAAATTTAGGAGGTGCTCATCCCCCCCCCCCCCCCCCCCCCCCCCCCCCCGGGACAGCAGAAATACCAGAGACACTGAAGCGTACTTTAAATGAAGCGATCAGAAGGGCCCATTCTAAAGATCTCTTCCTGCGCTGAATAGCGAGGTATTCCAGGAGTAGAGAAAAGCAAAAGAAGAAGATTGGACTCAAATGTGTTCTTTGTAAATATCATATGTAGAAACCCGTTTACCGCTTCTGTTTAACAGATTTACACAGTGAAATTCAAGACTTTCTAGTGTCCACTTACTGTCTTACCACACACGCAAATCCGTAACATCCCCCCACCCCCACCTTTCTTTTCCCGCCTCCCCTTCCCTCCCCAAACTAAACGCATGCCTATACCACATACATATATCAGTCGGAGGGTGCCCACATTCACATAAACACATCCTGGGATACCTTTCCCCTGAGACGTATATCACATCGGTCAGTGACACTTACTTCAAGTGACTGCCCCGGCAAGAGCTACGCTTCTATGCGGTCCCACTGATTTACAGACCCAAACACTTTAATGCAAGAATTATGAAGTAAGTCCTTTGGATGATCTACCGTTACCTCCAGTGTCTTCAGACAACGGACAGACAGATGCAGTATCAGTCCTGAGATAGTGGTGTGAGATGTTGCCGCCTCATGCAATTTATGAGGTGAGAATGTTGCTTTCTTTCCTCGTCTTGATGAAAAATGAGACAAGTGAGACTATGGAAAAATAACAGACCCAAGATATCGTTGCTTTGATTTCTTCTTCTTCTTTTCCTTCTTCTTTTCTTTTCTTGTTTCTTTTTTCTTCTTCTTTTCTTTTTCCTCATCATCATCATCATCATCATCATCATCATCATCATCATCATCATCATCATCATCATCATCATCATCATCATCATCATCATCATCATCATCACCTTCTTCTTCTTCTTCTTCTTCTTCTTCTTCTTCTTCTTCTTCTTCTTCTTCTTCTTCTTCTTCTTCTTCTTCTTCTTCTTCTTCTTCTTCTTCTTCTTCTTCTTCTTCTTCTTCTTCTTCTTCTTCTTCTTCTTCTTCTTCTTCTTCTTCTTCTTCTTCTTCTTCTTCTTCTTCTTCTTCTTCTTCTTCTTCTTCTTCTTCTTCTTCTTCTTCTTCTTCTTCTTCTTCTTCTTCTTCTTCTTCTTCTTCTTCTTTTTCTTCTTCATCATCTTCTTCTTCATCTTCTTCTTCTTCTTCTTCTCTTTTCTTCTTCTTCTTCTTCTTCTTCTTCTTCTTCTTCTTCTTCTTCTTCTTCTTCTTCTTCTTCTTCTTCTTCTTCTTCTTCTTCTTCTTCTTCTTCTTCTTCTTCTTCTTCTTCTTCTTCTTCTTCTTCTTCTTCTTCTTCTTCTTCTTCTTCTTCTTCTTCTTCTTCTTCTTCTTCTTCTTCTTTTTTTTTCTTCTTTTTTCTGCTTCTTCTTCTTCTTCTTCTTCTTCTGTGTCTTTTTGTTCTTCCTTTTCTTTGCAGTAGCAGGCTTTAAACTCTGGTGGAAAGTTCTGGGTGTTCGTCCACCTGTGGACTTTGGTCTTGTCACAGAACCGAAGTGTTGCGTGCACGTTTCACAGATTTGTCCTATATATATATGCAGACAGTTGGTTTCTTGCCTCCCAGGTAGATGTGCTCCGACTTCGAAGGATGCCAGCTCAGTAAGTCGACTCCTTCGTCGTGCGTGTTACGGAAGCCCCAGTTCGGTTCTGGTGGCTCGCCACAATAGAGTATTCAAACCCACACAAACATATTCTATAATGATATTCCGCCGTTGATGAATTTTATTCCTTAGGACCACACAAAGATTCATAGCTGAAACAGCACAGTAGCAACTAAATAAAACTTCTCCTGCACCACAAACTCTCTCGGATACTCATACCTACTCGTACACCCACAACCTTCCCACAGGATACGCAGTGAAATATACGATGCCATATGCACAAAGTTCAAACACCCAGCAGTGGAGCTGGTCAATAGGTTATTGACTTTAGCAGGAACAAGAAGACTAAACTGCTAGAAACTGACAAAATAAAACTCGATTTTATGTTTATCGCTGCTGAAGAGCTTCGGAAGTATGTTAGCATTTCCAGGGACTTTATGGGTCTTTTACTGTGGCCTTTTAATCTGGTGAAAGTGACGAGAAACAAGACGTTTTAATCGCTGCTTGCTTTTGCATCTAGCTATGTGATTTTACAACTAAGGCCCGCAGGAGGATCCACGCAGCGGGGTTTTTATTGGGGTCTTATCGTGTTTAGCAGGTAGTTGATTATTGCAGGTTTTTTAGTCTGGCAGGCGCCCGGGGGAGGTTTGTCGTGTCCATTAGTGATAACAGGACAGGGTAGGACAAACGCTGAGTAGAATGATAGGAAACATAGTCCAGGACGGGACAGAACTGCTGTTGCTCAGTGAGGTAACAGGTCTCCCACTCCCCTTGTCTTACGCATTCAGGCGTATTGGGCACATGTTCTAGACCTATATTTCTGAGATCAATCGGCACTCAGTGAGTCAAACTCACGTCGGCCGCCTTTACTTCCCAGGACAGTGCCTATTACAATTTGAGGCTGGTCAACCTCTGTGCCAAGGTCATTTTTGCACACACACACACTCTCTCTCTCACACACACACACACAAGGCCAGTTGTCTTTCGGATTTTAACCCAGGACTTTCTGATCCCCAGGCGAGCGGATAGCGCTCTACACAACGGCGGCTCCGTGTAGCTCAGTTTCTGGGAACTTATCAGTCGGTTTGAAGGTCTTGGGTACAAATTCACATAGAAAGTTTGTTTTAACACGTCCAGGCTATTCGGGTAGTTTTTTCGTCTGATTAAATATTCTTTAAAAGCCATTCATCCCTGACAGATTTTATAGAACGTATGTGTATATTACACTACTGTATCTAAAATAATCCTAGAAATAATATCGACGTCTTCCTTCGAGGTCGGACTACATCTGCCCAAAAGGAAAGGAACAACATAGTGATCATAAATAAGCAAGTAAAACGGATGTACACGCAAAATTCTGACCCTGGTACAAATTCAAAGTCCAAAATGACAAACAGCCAGGTCATTCCCACCGAATTTACAGACAAGGTACAGCGATCACACCGAGGGCATGTCCTTACGCGTTGCCACAACTAGCATCGACCTATTTGGGCAATCAAAATCGTCCCTTGGCAGGGTCCACCGTAGGGGAAATAAAGGTTCAGACCAAAACTGTGTCGATGAAGCTTTGCTGCACGGTGGTGGAGGTGTATGGTGAGGGAAATGATCAGTTACAAGGAAGCAGTCAACTGGTGAACATTGAATGAAGTTTGAATGCGCAACGATACATCAATGAAATTATTCCACAACATTGTGGTATGCCAACACATATTTTTTTCCGGTTATTTTTTTATCATGCAGCGTTTGACACTTCATTCATGCTTCCGAGGACGCGTCTACATCAGGAGGGTGTCACAATTTTCAACTTCGTGAGACAAAGTTGGATACCCTAACAGGGCCTCAGTCCAGGGCCTCAGTAAATTGCGGACCTCTTTCCGACGAAAGACAGAAGGACTCACTAGACAACATGAAATGTGATAGCTATGGTTACCGTGCCAAGACGCACGACCAACTAGGTTTGCTAAGGCACCCAGTTGGTCATCCTTTTTAGTACTCTTGCCCCCCGTGTGGGTTCCGGGGCCCCATTGTTGGGAAAACAAGAATAGACCCGCTGCCTCCCTAAAAGCATGTCGTAAGAGTCGACTAATTGGGGAACTTCCTTTGAAGTAGGAGTGCATCTGCCGGAGAGGCAAGAAACCAACAGTCTGTATTCAAGAGAATGAGATCTCTAAAACTGATGCACACGCAACACTCAGGTTCTGGAGCAGGACTGCAGTTCAGTAATGGACGAGCAACCAGAACTTTCCGCCATAGTGTACAGCTGGTGAACGCAAAGAAGAAGAGTACTCTTGTTCGCGCAGTTGTCATTTGGCAGTGAAAGGTTCTCGTCGTGGTTCCATGGCTATCGAATTTTATTTTGTCTGCTTATGTTATGTTAGCACAATCGACGACACTGCACATTAGGCATTCCCATACGTGCTCAGTCCTCCGATGCAGAAGCCATTCCAAGGTATTACTACTTGTTTTACGTATGAGGAGTTGGTTATAAAGTCTCCTATCTCGCCCCTAAAGGTGGCATAGACGTGCTTCACCATGCTTTACTCCCATGTCACGCCATCGTGTTCGTGTCAAAGATTCATTATTATTCACTAGCCCAGTCCGAGCATCGTTGATATCTGCTCTGTTCATGCTTCTTCCCACGTGTTTTGCTGCATTGTTTGCCTGTTGGTTCACTCGCTCATATCCTCTTATGCCAGCATAACTAAATCTGTCGATCCAGGTGAGGGAGGTTAAGTGCAACTTTCAAGTGATTTCTACCCATTCTAGTGTGACCTTTTATCTGTCCACGTCTTTCTATGCGTGTCAGTAAGTTCATGTCTATTTAATATACACAACAAAAGAACAGCTGTAACGATGATAGTGACTAAGTGGCTTTCAACCCCACAAGCACCGCACAACGAGCAGTTAACACTCGGTGACACAAAATGCCACCATTCAGACGAGAATCTCCGATGCTTGAGTCTTAGAACCCCCATTCAACCGTTAGGAAATATTAGGACCCCGGACGACAGCCGGGGTGGTAAGGTTGCATTTATTACCATTTAATTTCGTCCTTTTTAGGACGAAATTTTTTGTTATTTGAAGCCCCACCCTGGCTTTTGCCAGGGGCCGCAATATAGGCAGGCCATAAATATGGCCAGATGTCTGAACGCGGTTTCTGGGACCTCTCCACGGCGATCCTCATCCACATGGTGGCGCTTTGTGTCATCGGGTGTTTGTCGCTTGTGTGATGTCCTGGTGGGGTGGAAAGTCAATCAGTCAGTCAGCCGGGGTGGGGGTTTGAAATAACAAAAACTGTATCCCATACGGGGATGTTGTAACAATGAGAGGATAGAACGCTGCACTCTCATTCGGGAGAAACAGTTTGAATCATCATTCCTTTGGTTTGCGGCGGGGAAAAAAAATCGTCGAAAGGAGGAGCTTTTGGTTATTCTTGTGACTAGGATTATGTGCGCCATACAAACTGGCTCAGCATTGGTTGCCATCAAGAAGCCCTGAAGACGATTCTTGCCGTGTTGATACGAGCAAAAGAGTCAGACTCAAATACTGCCCCGACCGACGACGAAGTCGTCTCACGGCGAGCCAATGGGCGATCCAGTCTCGATGTTGCAACCAACCAGTAAGGTGATTATTTTAAAGGCAAAAATACAAATCATAGCCTGTACGGTTTGCGGGAATCGAACTCGCCACACGGCCCTAAATCCCCAGGCTCTAGACATCCGTGTCCTATAGAGGCCTAAAATGTGGTAAAACTCAGCAGTAAACATAGAGAGAGACCAACTGGCACACCAACATGATTGAAAACCGGTCGAAAATTAACAATTTTCAGGTCACTGGTTGCAGTTATTAGGCCATTCCCCTTAGCCACTAGATATTTGGTATGAAATGAGGAGAAAGAAAAAAAAAAAAAAACAAGAAAAGAAAAGACTATGAGCTTAAACAAAAGAAAAACACTAGGGCCCAGTGGTCACACGACTAACCGTACCATAAATCTAGTCCTTGGACATCGTATGTCGGCAGTACAAAGAACCACAACCGGAGGACCCAGGGAGAGTACAACGCACCAGTTAATCTTGGCATGCTAGAGAGAATGTTAACATGGGGTACTGTGCGCTTTTGCATGCCAAAATCACCCATAAAGAAATCTTATTTCCCGAAATGGCGTCCAGAGAACAGATGCGAGGACAAATTACTGGACATATATTACAGACTGTTTCCCTCGCGACGCTGATTGGTGATTCTTTTTCTTCTTCTTCTTCTTCTTCTACTTCTTCTTCTTCTACTTCTTTTTCTTTTTCTTTTTTTTTCTTTTTCTTCTTTTTCCTTTTCCTTTTCCTTTTTCTTCTTCCTCCTCCTCCTCTTCTTCTTTTATTTTCTTTTCTCCTCCTTCTTTTCTCTTCCTTCTTTTTCTTTTGCTTCTTCTTCATCTTTTCTGCTTCTTCTTAGTCTTCTTCATCATAATCATCTTTTTCTTTTTCTTCTTCTTCATCATCTTCATCTTCTTGTTCTTCTTCTTCTGCTTCTTCTTCTTCTTCTCCTTCTTCTGCTGCTGCTGCTGCTTGCGCCCGTAAACTGGTGGTTGACAAGTTGTCTTGTGGTGTATGGTTAGGCTGTGATATCTGCTCCTTTCAGGCCGGCACTTTCAATTTAACTTTTACAGCATGATTGTACAGAAGCACTGCTTCTCCCGTGTGGGTTTATTCTGAGGAATCAAAGAACAGACTAACTCCCCCCCCACCCCTCCCTCCATCCCCACCTTCTCCCAAAACAAACATGTCGTACAAGGTCCTTCTTTTCTTACTTCTCGGCTCTTGACTTTGGTCTGGTTCCAGAACTTGAGTTGTGTCTGCATATCCGTTTTACACATATGGCTTCTTTTGTGCAGACTGTTGGTTTCTCGCCTCCCAGCAGATCCAATTCGATAGCAAATAAAACCCACAATTAGTAGTCTTTACGATATGCTTATTAGGCGGCCAGTGTCACTTTTTTTGGGGCCCCAAAATGGGCCCTCATAACCTACGCTGTACCGTGAAAAGTCCCTTTTTTTTTACTGGCTCTATCAAAGTCAGAAGGCGTCGATCTGAGAAGAGAAGAATCAACAGTCTGCATATAAGAAATTATCTGTGCAGTGATGTGTACTCCACAGTCAAGTTCATGGAAGATTTGTATGAACAAGGTTGGTTCCTAGCCTCTCAGGCACATGCTCTCTACTTTCGAAAGAAGAACCTAGACGATACTGACTTTTTTGTTGTTGACATACTAATGGCTCTATCTCGCCCGCCTCACCTCCACTTCTATGCAGCCCCAGAATCAATACAGGGCGTTGTGCCATTCAACAACACAAATAAATCAATGAAAAAAAATACAAAACGTAAAATAAGCTTAAGAAATAAAAATAAAACAACTCCATAAATAGTGCCGGTTATTTTGCGATGTCGTAAACCAAAGAAGCCCCAGCTAATCTAAAACTAATCCGGTTTTTTTCCCCCCTGGATAACAATAAATAAATTCATCATCTGATTGTTTGATACAGAAATGGGACAACAATAATCAGAGCAGCAATAATCCATTCTTTGTGGATAATCCTCACTTCCTGGATGCAACATCACATGATGCGTCATCATTGAACTATATGGGAAGGACTTCCCGAAGGTGTGTAATACCATCACATGTGGAAGTAATACCCCTACAAATAGACCGGTGCTTGTCATAAACTACTTCCTACATGCAGAGATTTGACTAATCCACCTACCGGTGTTGCTTGTAACGCTTATATGCACCATGCTTTGTTTACTACGGCCTCGTCTGGCTAATTATCAGACCTCATTGTTGACTTGGACACGATAAGATCAGGAATCTTTTACAACCACTAGAGCCGGCTCAAGATTGGTTCCCCTGACGCCATGTTTATCACCAATTACCCAAAATACCGTGTTTCACCGGATATTCCTTTACATGACGCATGCGCTTTGAGTGTTCAAATAAAGATGGCGTGAGGGCAGATTTCCGGTAAGTAAAAGTTTCTACAGCATTGGTTGTTTGAAAAAAATAATAATAATAATAGTAAAGCAGTGATAACGTTAATTGGTCAAGAGTATTTGATTGTTGCAGAAACCGTTTTTTAGTGACTTTGAGGAGTGCACATACAATGACGGTGAATAAGATACAAAAAGCTAGCGAGTAATTTATTGCTCGAAATTGAGTCTCATATTCCAAGTTTAAACAGTGAGTGGAATTATACAGATATTTAAATGGAATGAGTTTTACATTGCTGAGCATAGCTATACAATTATGGACGAAGTGCTAAAGTTAGAATTAGAGATTGACTAACAAATCTAAACACGATTCTCAAAACTGCTCCGCATAAAATATTTTAGTGTCTTACGCGATAAATAGTAAGCTGTTTAAATTTTATTTGACACGAAAGGACATTACCACTAGGTTAGGCCGTCAGAAGAATGTAAGCTAGAAAACAGTTAAGTACGGTAAACGACGCCTTGTCACGTTAGAGGTGTAATGGTACGCAAGGTGGGGATGGGGGGAGGGTACTATTCACGTTTTTCGGCCCACGCACACACTTTTTCAGTCAGCTCTAGGTCAAAGGGTTGTCATATTGTACTGTTTTTTTTTTTCTCTTTTTCGAAAAGAGTCTCTCGTAGGAACTAGGCTCAGACGGTGGGTAGGGGGGTTTATGTTAGGGCCAGTTCTAGGACTTCTGGGGACGTTAAAGGCTGTGTCGTCGTGTAGTGTAGAAGACGCCACATCGGCGCTGATGTAATTGCAGGCAAGACAACACGGCTCTGGTGAAGCTGCGACAGACCTAGCAAACCGCCAGTGGCTTTATTATCGACTTCCGGTCAAAATGGTCGCTAGGCACGGTCATTGCTGTGAACGGTGGCAAATTTGTTTGCTTCTGCCAGACCACCGCCTGTGCATTTTAGCTCCATTTGTAGACTGAAAAGATAGTTTCTGAGTTGACTGCATGGCGTGACACTGTGAGCTGCTGATTTCATCTGGGATTTTTTCTAGTGTGACCAACGTGGTGGTGTGAATTGTAGATTCAGAAAATGGTGCGATGCCTGTTGTCGCAGTATTGGTGGTGCCATTATGTGATTAAAGTTGATCGCGTAGGAAACTGCTGATCTGTTGGTGACTTCTGCTCCCATACATGATGAACTGCATTTCTAATGTCGGACTGTTTGTGTTAGCACTTCGGGTGCTACCGTATGCTTTTAATGCGTGTGTATGCTAGTGCCTATGCTGAGACAGCAGTCTGTACATATTTTTACAAGAAACTGTGATGAACATTATATGTGTTTTTCGTTGGCACACAAGCGGAGCAAAGATGGGGTGACCCGTTTGCTGTGAAGCTGAAACTATGATCACCAGATTACCGGATTCATTATCGCTACTGAAAATACTATGAGATATAAAAAGACATCTCCTCATGTAAGTTCCCGGGCCTCATTGTGGGGAAAAAACAAGAATAAACCCACCACCGCCCCAACAAGAGTCGACCACTTGAGGGCTTCCGTCGACGTCGGAGTGCATCTGCAAGGAACCAACAATCTGCATACAATTAAGTCAGATCTGTTGAACGGTTGTGCAGGCAACATGCAGGTTCTGGAACAAGACATAACCAGAACTGTCCGCTGGGATTTACAGCCAGTGAACGCGAAGAAGAATAAGAAGAAAAAGAAGAAGAAGATGATGAAGAAGAAGAAGAAGGAGAACAAGAAGAAGAAGAAGAAGAAGAAAGAAGAAGAAGAAGAAAGAAGAAGAAGAAGAAGAAGAGGAAGAAGAAGAAGAAGAAGAAGAAGAAGAAGAAGAAGAAGAAGAAGAAGAAGAAGAGAAGAAAGAAGAAGAAGAAGAAGAAGGGAAAGAAGAAGAGAAGAATAAGGGGAAAGAAGAAGAAAGAAGAAGAAGAAGAAGAAGAAGAATACCGGTGAAGAAGAAGAAGAAGAAGAAGAAGAAGAAGAAGAAGAAGAAAAGTAAAGAAGAAGAAGAAGAAGAAGAAGAAGAAGAAGAAGAGAAGAAGAGAAGAAGAAGAAGAAGAATCCGAAGAATAAGAAGAAAGAAGAAGAAGAAATGAAGAAGAAGAAGAAGAAGTAAGAGAAGAAGAAGAAGAAGAAGAAGAAGAAGAAGAAACTCAAGAAGAAAGAAGAAGAAGAAAAAGAAGAAGAAGAAGAAGAAGAAGAAGAAGAAGAAGAAGAAGAAGAAGAAGAAGAAGAGAGAAGAAGAAGAAGAAGAAGAAGAGAAGAAGAATAAAGACAGTAAGAAGAAGAAGAAGAAGAAGAAGAAGAAGAAGAAAGAAGAAGAAGGAAGAGAAGAAGAAGAAGAAGAAGAAGAAGAAGAAGAAGAAGAAGAAGAAGAAGAAGAAGAAGAAAAGAAGAAGAAGAAGAAGAAGAAGAAAACAAACAAGAAGAAGAAGAAGAAGAAGAAAAAGATAATTAAATGTTAAACTTAATGTCATTGGTATTTTTACACGCAGTCTTCTCGTCCTCCAGGTGGTAATTCAGCAGATTACAATAGTGAAAGGGACAATCTTCAACACGCAACAGAGACATGGAATTCGCGGCTCCCATCTCCCTACAGGCATGGAATTCGATTCTCCTTTTTCTTCTTCGCGTTGACAGGCTGTAAACTGACGGAATGTTCTGGTTGTTAGTTTACTTCTGGACTTGAGACACGTTCCAGGACTTATTCGGCTACTCTTAGGACATGTTTGTTAGATGGCATTGGTTTTATTATCCCCCTTCCCTACAATAGGGAAGTGGCCGTGGTGTTGGCAAATAAGACGCCAGCCTGCAGATCGGAAGTTTGTGGATTCGCGTCCTGACCAGACGTTTTTTTGTCAAAAATGACCCAGCCTTGAGTAGGTAACTGGTGCAGTCCTGGGAAGTAAAGGCGGCTGGTGTGATGCTGACCACATCGACCACCAAGTGACGATTGCTCTATACAATTATAGGTCTACCGCCTAAAGGCGTGGAAAAGGGACCTTAACTTTTACTTACTCCCCACATTGGGACCTGGAACACACACATGGAGCTGGTCTATAAACACATCTGTTTGGCTCCATTAACCAGATACATCCTCTTCTTCTTCTTCTTCTTCTATTTCTTCTTCTTCTTCTTCTTCTTCTTCTTCTTCTTCTTCTTCTTCTTCTTCTTCTTCTTCTTCTTCTTCTTCTTCTTCTTCTTCTTCTTCTTCTTCTTCTTCTTCTTCTTCTTCTTCTTCTTCTTTTACACGCAGTCTTCTTCTTCTTCTTCTTTCTTCTTCTTCTTCTTCTTCTTTCTTCTTCTTCTTCTTCTTCTTCTTCTTCTTCTTCTTCTTCTTCTTCTTCTTCTTCTTCTTCTTCTTCCTTCTTCTTCTTCTTCTTTTTCTTCTTCTTTTTCTTCTTCTTCTTCTTCTTTCTTCTTCTTTCTTCTTCTTCTTCTTCTTCTTTCTTCTTCTTCTTCTTCTTCTTCTTCTTCTTCTTCTTCGCTTTTTCTTTCTTCTTCTTCTTCTTCTTCTTCTTCTTCTTCTTCTTCTTCTTCTTCTTCTTCTTCTTCTTCTTCTTCTTCTTCTTCTTCTTCTTCTCTTTTCTTCTTTTCTTCTTCTTCTTTCTTCTTCTTCTTCTTCTTCTTCTTCTTCTTCTTCTTCTTCTTCTTCTTCTTCTTCTTCTTCTTCTTCTTCTTCTTCTTCTTCTTCTTCTTCTTCTTCTTCTTCTTCTTATTCTTCTTCTCTTCTTCTTCTTCTTCCTTCTTCCTTCTTCTTCTTCTTCTTCTTCTTCTTCTTCTTCTTCTTCTTCTTCTTCTTCTTCTTCTTCTTCTTCTTCTTCTTCTTCTTCTTTCTTCTTCTTCTTTGCGTTCGGTTTCGTATGTTCAGGTCAGACCACTAGATGGACTGCCTCCATGAACTCGCTTGTCAGCTGCAGGTCCTTCATGGTTCCTCACAGCTTGCTCTTGAGGCTAGGTTTCTTTTCGGAGTTTTAGTTAGAGTGGGCAGGTCTCCAGAATGTGCTCAGGTGTTTATGGTCCTGTCGGACAGGCACACTGTTGGGTCTGTGCAGTCCTGGGTTTAATGCCAATCTTCCTCGTCTGGGGCCCTAGTGGTCGGTGAGGAAAGGGGAGAGGCTGGGTTCAACCCAGTGCCCTCCATTTCTGAAAATCTACTAACAAGGGAAGGTTTATTGGAAGACGATGTGCATCTGCATGAGAAGCGACTAACCAAATGACTGCATATAAATAAGCCAGATCTGTAAAACTAATGTGCACGTAAAACTCAAGTTCTTGAACAAGACTAAAGTCTAGAACTTTGCCCTCATCTTCATGTATTTCCTTGCAAAACTAGCTACTGAGTGCAACCTATGCGTAAAATAAAAAAGACACCATGCAGGTTTTTTTATTTTTAGAGGAAAAAATAAAGAACAAAGTCAAACCAAACAAGAAAACAACATATGGTGGATGAATAAATCTCAGATATAAAGACACCAATATCATTTGGACAGCAAAAGGTTTATACTTTGAGCACCAGGAAGCGATGAACCTGGTGAAAACACAGCTTCAAAACTATCTCGTTTTCACATCTCCCTTTGAAAAGACAGCAAATTTCACGGTACGGGACAAATGGAATATGGCGCCGGTAGAAAAGAATCATTGCGCTAGCGGGACCAGTGGCGTGTGGAAAGAGAAATCATTGAGATGGGGGATTGGAGGTTTGGAGATTGGGGAGGTTGGGAATAAGGGGATTGGAGATTAGAGATTTGGGACTGGGGATTGTAGAATTGTGGATTTTGGATAGGAGGAATGGGGATATCGGGATTGGATGTTAGGGGATTGGGGATTTGATATTTAAGATTGGTTGAATATGGGTTTAGGGATTGGGACATTTGGGATTGAGGGATTGGGGAGAATGGGGATTTCGGGATTGGAGGTTAGGGGATTTGGGATTTGATATTGAGGATTGGGGGAATAGGGGTTTGGGGATTGGTACATTTGGGATTGGGGGATTGGGGAGAGCTTGTGTTTGAACGGGATTAGATCACCTATGATTGTATTAAAATGTGTCGCAGTGAAAGTAAACGACCCCTTTCTCACGTGATCAGGCGTGTTGCGGGAATCGTCGTGGCTAACGGCTAGGCGCTCGCCTGTGAATCGGAAGGTCGTGGCTTCGGGTCCTGACGGAGCCGAACTTTTTTTTCTCCCTAAAATGACCTTGGCACCAAGGTCGACCCAGCCTTGAGTGAGTACCAGGTGCAGTCCTTGGAAGTAAAGGCGGCCGGCGTGATGCTGACCATTTGACACACACCAAGTGCAGATTCGTCTTTAAAAAATAGGTCTAGCCCTACATGCCCAATAAGCCTGATGGCGTGAAAAAAATATTTGACTTTTTTTTTTAAGCAGGTGTATTGCGCATATAGGGCTTCCTTCGTTTGTCAATATCTGCTTATACCGCTCGGCTTCTCAGTTCATCAGACTATCGACAGCCGAGCCCGGGCGCGCTCATTCCCTGATATGACGTGATGTTATGCAGTCTCAAGGCGTCAGTGACAACTTCAACCTATATTTTTCTCGGTCTTTCCCTGCTTCTTAATGTTAATTTTTAGGTACGCTCTTGCTGCTGGCATCGTTGGTTTCATTCTCATTAGATGGCAAAACCATTTCATTCTTTGTTTCTCAAAAATTTTACGATGGGTGTTGTTCCAACAGTTCTTGTGATCACGTCGTTTCTCACTCGATCTCTTCTGGTTTGATTCACAGCCATTCTCAAACGTATCATCCCTCAAGTTATTAGCCTTCTTTCGTGTTCATTTGTCAATGTCCAAGTCTGACATTGGTAACCTAAAGTCGGTATAAATATTGTATTTAGAATTTGTCTTTTTGTCGGTTTCCTTGGCTTAGGCGTTACGAACGCGCTTTGTAATGCCGGGGTGCTGGGTTGGATCCCAGCTGTGTGCCTTGCGCCTTGCGTTGGTTCCGACAGTGGTATCGAGAAGCCCCCCGTTTAGAAAGCAATGGCAAACTACTGGACGTAAACTTGCCTAGGAAAACCCCATAGCCAAAAATGATGGGGTTGGTTCTGCAACGTTCTGTAAAGGATACGCAACTAACTCTAACTTTTTTTGTCTCTATGTATAGTAGAGACATTTTATGTCTAGCATATAGGGCTAGACCTATATTTTATTGACCAATCGGTTGTTGATGGAAGGGGTAGCAAACATTTAAGGATGGACTGAAAAAGGTTCCGCTTAGTAATAATTCAGTCATTTCCTTGTGAGATGCAATTTTTCGTTATTTGAAGCCCCACTCTAGCGCTTGCCAGGGGCGGCAATATAGCCAGGCCATAAATATGGTCTAATGGCTAAACGCGGTTTCTGGAAGCTTTCCACGGGTGATTCTCAACCACATGGTGACATTTTGTGTTATCGGGTATTTATCGCGATGTCCTGGTGGGGTAGAAAGTCAGTCAGTCAGGTCCCGCTTTGTCAGGAGTGAAGTACAAGATGTTGGGTATGCACTGGCTTTGAAAGCAGAAAGGGCTGGAGAGCTCGTACAAGAAAGAGTCTTTTAGGCAGGCAGTGACGAGAGCAAAGTTCTGTAAGGCATCGAGCTTTGGATCTGCAGGCAAGAGTTTAGCCTCTGAACCACAGCTGCTCTGAAACATTGTCATAGAGAACAATAATAACGAATAAATAAAGCAATATTGATTTTCTGAATATCAAAATATTTAAAAATATTACAAGTAAAATAAAGATCCATTTTCACGCCTTAGACTAATCAGGCATATGGGAAGAGCACCCCGATTTTTACAGACCAATTGGCACTAGGTGGGTAATGTGGTCAGCAATACGCCGGCCGTCTTTACTTCCCCAGGACATACATCCTGACACCCATTTTAGGCTGGGTCGACCTGTGACGCCCGGTACCACGGTAAAAATCCACGTAGCCAGAAGTGGGTTTTGATCGCAGGGGGTCGGAATTACGATTTCATATAACAATAATAATGCAGTATATCTAAAAATAATACGTCAAAAACACATCATCTATACCTTTTTGACAACAGCTGAGCTCTACCCCGATACAATCTTTTTTTTTTTGGGGGGGGGGGAGGAGGGGTAGGGGGATATTACAGTGCCTAGACACCACAACCCTAGTTCCGGCGCCACTCAACAATTCTGTCTTTTCTTCAGCCTTGTACCTGACTTATGAAGCCAACCAAAGGCTGATGTTTACCCTTTGATGTCTTTAGACGATGATTCCGTTGTAGATGTGCTTGAATGAGCGGAATATTTTCACTTTCCATTCTGTGCTAGACAATTGTAAGAAAAATGTTGCTGTTGTCGAATAGTCAGTGCTAACGAAGATGGCATACGTGGCATTTGCATTAGTAGATATTGGTTCAACCACAAAGTGTGAAAAGGGGCGGGGATGCGGGTTGGGCTGAAGAGAGAGGGGGGGGGGGGGGGGGTTAGGTAGCGTGTGGTTTCCAGGACTATGCAAAACCAACCCGAGAATTTTTTCAACTGTTGTGGGTTTTTATTCTAGACAAATTTACGTTCAGTAGTTTTTGTCATTGCATCCTAAACTGTCAGCTGTCGATACTAACACAAGGCGGTCTGCTGTCAAATGTCCTTCTGCTGTGATCGAACGCAGCGCGTCGGCATTACAAAACAAAAACGCGATTGCGAAGCATAAACAAAGACACCAAAAAAACATATGTAATACAACACACCGATAACATTTAGTATCAGCATCATGGCAGGAATTGTTTTCTTGCGGAAGGCAACCGTAGGTAGTACCGGTACCTTCGAGCGAGGGGGCGGTAAAAAGAAGGGGCGTCGTGTTTTTTAGCATTAATGTAATAGGTGTTGTGTGGAGGGGACACATTCCCCAGGAGGGGAATGAGAATTTAGAAAGGAAGAAATTATTAATGAAAGAAGAAATGTACTAAATGCAAATGGTAGCAAAATAAATGGCCTGAAATCCAATTTTTTTTAATGTGGAAGACTTTTCTTAACGCAGGCGGGTCTTGCTAATCACATTCGCCATTGCCATGGGCTGTGAATCCCATGCCTAAGCATAGCACAATATCACACTATCTTCTAGAAAGACTGAAAGCTGTCAACTATAGTAGACACTTTTCATGGCGCATGTAGTTAAAAATAGAATATAGATATGTATAGCTTGCTGCGAGAACATGCGAAGTTTGACAACCAGTACATCTGATTTTCTACAATGTAGGTATTTGTCACAAAAACGCTGGTGTCACGTGTCTTTATTAGGGTTTCCCCTAATGAACCAAAAGTCACTCTGAAGTAGTTTAAGTGTTTAGATTTTGGCTCGCAACGGTCTATGTGGTATCCTTTCAGCTCCAAGAACATCTAACCTACTTCAGGGGTGAGGCGACTCAAATTATGGAAGTACAGAATTCATAAACTTTTCTAGACACAACTTGGCCTGACGTCCTCACTACTTTTAAGCTCTCAGACTAGATAGTAATCCTATGCTAGTCAAATTAACACATTATAACATGAACAACACAATACCACATCCATTCCAGACAACTTAAGAACTGTGAATGATGGACACTAACCACAGAATGTAAAATGACAAAACATCATGTAATCGGTCTAACACAAATAAGAAATTAAAAGAATGAATTCAGCAAGACAATGTAAACCAAAGAAGTACAGAAATCTCTACTCCAGATAGACTCCCTAGCAGCAACAAGTATCATCATTGCCAACTGCGAAATTATGAACGGAGGTAACTGGCACTTGGGGTTAGGAGTGGCTGCACGGCCTGATAACCATAACCTATTTGTCCAGGATGTTCTGTTCATCTGAAGTGCGACCTCCTCCCTCATCTGGCAATGCATGTTTGAAGTCTTATGAATTCCACAATGGAGAGCACTGTTTACCAGTCACTAGAATTAACAGAACTTTGAATATACCACAATACAGTTTTTATAATGTTCATTGGTATCTCACGGAAGATGGGTCTGTGTTAAAAAAATTACAGTTTTTGATTACAGTTGATGCCACCCTCTAGTCGTTGCAGTTGTTGGCAGCCCCATACTTAAAAGACTTCTGGGTTGAAGAAACAAGTTGATGGTGAACATCAAAGAAACACAGACCTTTGTGGTCTCATGGAGCCACTGATATTGGTGCATGGACAGGGATGAAAAGTTCACTGATGATCCCTCTTCCTCTAAGCAGGATGACGGTTACACTTGAAAGGTATTAGGATACCGATAGTTGACCTGGCCTTCAGATAAAAATAATATCCCATGCTCATCGACGTTCCCGGACGAATCGGTGATTTAAGCAGAAGTAAGCAGATAGAAAGAAAAGACAGCAAGCCGTCTGCTCGGTCTGGAAGCTCAGTCAAGAATAAGTCCTAAATCTAGAGTCTCTCAAATAAGAGGCGGGAGTGGATTTATCCGCCTCCAAAGCGGTAGTTAGGCAAATGGAATTTGGTTCACTATAAGTAAATTCTATTCATTCATTCATTCAGTAGCATGTCCCTCGCGGAACCTCGCTGCCATAACAACCCTCCGGAAAACCTTCCTATCCTGAGCAAGATGTCCTGCGTCTGATACACCCATCTGGAGATCATCTGCCACATCCTGCACCCATCTTCTCCTTGGCCTTCCTCTTCCTCTCTTCCCAGGCATATACCCCTCCATTATTGTTCTCTCTAGACTTCCATGACGTTTCAAGTGACCAAAATATTTCAATTTTCTTTGTTTTATTGTCTTTACTAGCCAACCCTCTTCAATATTCAGCTCTTGAAGTATGGATGCATTTGTTCTTTTCTTTACCCAAGATATTCTTAGAACCTGTCTGTAACATTTATATTCAAATGCATTTATGCGCTGTTCCGCTTGTTTAGTAAGTGAAATTCTATTAGACAATTTAATTCCCTCTTCTCTTCTATTTGGCTTAATTTAAATATATGTCATTCACAAGATAATTAAGATAGAACTGATTACTTAACTTCACCTCCTGACACTTGAGTACAAAATAAGGACTATTTACCTATGGAGGAAAGTCCAAGATTTGAAATAATCTCATTAACGTCTAGGTGTACAAGATTTGAGCAGGTCCAAGACCAGAGTGTGTGTTGGCTGTCATGCAACATTAGGTAAACATATATTAACCACCGTGACACAAACCAGGTTCTGTCTGAAAGAAAACACTGTGGGGTCCATTATTTTCACACCATACATACACATTCATACTCACATATATAGACATACACACATTCATACACACAAGTAAACATACAAACGACCTAATAAAAACCAAGCTCTGACTCGAAGAAAACACAAGAGGGGGGGGGGGATTTTTGTCACACCATGCACATACATGGACATATATACTCGAAGAAAACACTAGGGGGCAGGGGGGGGGCATTATTGTCACACCATGCACACACACGGATATGTATATACATAGATAGAGAGACTGACACACAAATACGCCAGTAAACATACATAAACACCATGAGACAAACCATAACCAGGCACTGCCCCAAGATAACACTGAGGGTGTTCAGCCCTTATTATTTTTCTGAAGACGGGGGTGGGGTGTCAGGAGGCTGATTCTTGTTTAACTAACCAATAATAATAGTAATAAAAATAGTAGTAATAATTAAAAATTTGGGGTGGGGGGGGGGTGATTACATGAGAGACACCTTAAATCTGTGAAATATGTGGCTTTTCTGGCTACCCTGGAGCGTGAACTCAGGCCACAAGGTGTTTGTCCCCCGGTCGCCGCTCCGCTGATTTAACCAACTTAGCTAGCGCGCCGAACCCCATATGTAGCTTTAACTCTAAGTGAGTGCATTTTTCGAATTGCCCCTAAACCCCTTAACAATCAAATTGCATCGCCCCTTCGCCTCCCCCCCCCCCTCCCCCAGCCGACCACTCTCAACACAGCACGCCTGAAAGTGTTTCTCTTTCTCTGGTCAATTCTCCAACTCTACCTGCCTTCAAAGCCAGTACATCATCGTCTTGTATCCCCGTTTGCTGAGGTCTGCCTTTGCTTCGTTCAACGGAAACGGTACCCTCCAGCACCGTTCTCTCCAAGCCAACGTGACTCGTAGCACGAACCAGAATATATCAGCAAGACACACACACACACAACACATACTCACACACGCACTTGTAAATACTTACATACATATGCAAACACACACACATAATACGCGCAAACTTCAAAACTGAAACCATAGCAAACTGTGGTAATTTTAACACCACGCCACCGTCTGGATAAAAGCGCCTATACATGTATCATTTTATTTAAAGCCTCGTGATTTTCACGGCATAATCTTTATTGGTCCAAGGGATATAACCTGTAGATATTGTTAGCGTTGTTTGCAGTATAATTTTAGAGTTGCATCCCTTGTATGTTATCTGAAAATAATTCAATATAGTCACTTCTTCTTCTTCTTCTTCTTCTTCTTCTTCTTCTTCTTCTTCTTCTTCTTCTTCTTCTTCTTCTTCTTCTTCTTCTTCTTCTTCTTCTTCTTCTTCTTCTTCTTCTTCTTCTTCTTTCGTTCGCCTGAAATAAGTTGTCTATATCAGCAGTTTTATCTCTTGTTTAAATTTCACTGTCGATGTTAGTTCATTCATTGGCCCATAGAGTTTACGTTCCACTTTTGTTCTTTCTGGCCAAAAGGTTTTCTTTAATGTGTCATATTCGGTGCAGTCCTGAAGTACATGCTCTGCTGTCTAGGGCACCTTTCCACAGGTGCACATGGCTGATCTATCTTGAATTTTGTGTACATGTGGTTACGTAATCGGTTGTGCTCTGTTCTGAGGCGGAGGATAATGACTTTTTCTGGTCTGTCCATAATAAAATAGTCGTCTTGTGCTGGGGCTGGTGGTTTCCTGATTGATTTAATTATTCTATTCTTTTGGTGGTATGTGATTGGTACTTCCCCTGCCAGTTGATCAGCTTTCTCATTTCCGGGCACTCCACAATGAGACGGTATCCACTGCATTACGACTCTTCGCTCAAGGCTGCGTTGTGTCAGCAGTGTTTGCAATTCTGGTAGTTTCCTAGACTGAAGTTCTTCAGGTACGGATTTAGCACCTGTCAGCATTACCACGTACTGTGAGCCAAGATTGGTATTTAGCAGTTTCTCTGTTGCTATCTTGATAGCCTGAGTTTCTGCAGTACTTCCCGGTTGGTACGCTGGACTTATCCCTAGTACCATCTGGGAATTCGATGTACACTCCAGCACCACCATTTCTAACTGCACTTTCTGCGGACCCATCTGTATAGACTCTGACCCATTGTTCTTGTGGGTATTCGTCATCAATATAACTGAGGGTGGCCATTAGGCGTTGTACACTATCTTGCTCTTTCTTGTCAAATATCCCTTTCACATTTGTCTGGATTTGTACTGTTAGTTTGCATTTTTCTCTCCATGTGGTTTGTTCTGGAATACTTTTTAGTGGGCAACCAATTTCTGGAAGGTCAGGAGTTTGTCTACATACTCTTTTTGCTCTGTGTATAAAGCTGCTTCTTTTTAACCGTCCCAAGGCTAGGTTCTTAAATCTATTTTTCATCGGGTGATCTGGCATACTGATGAACTTTTCAGCTTGTATTTGCAACTTTGTATCTCTGCGTTCTCTCAGTGCCTAAGTTATATAGTCACTTTCCTTTCACTTCATTTCCAACCTCTTACTCTTTTTCTCTGACGCTGTCTCTGTCTCTGTCTCTGTCTCTCTCTCTCTCTCTCTCTCTCTCTCTCTCTCTCTCTCTCTCGCTGTTTCTCTCTAAGACACACTTTCTGTCTGTCTGTCTCTCTTAGTCACTTTCTGTCTCTTTCTGTCTCGGTCTCTCTCTATATCTCTCGATGTCTGTCTCTCTCTCTGTCTGTCTCTCTGTCTGTCTGTCTCTCTGTCTCTCTATTTCTCTCGCTGTCTCTCTTTCTCGTACTCTCTGCCTCTGTGTCTTCCTCGTTTTCTCTCTGTGTCTCTCTATGTCCCTCTCTATGTCCCCCTCTCTGTCTCTCTCTCTATGTCTCTGTCTTTTCCTGTTTCTCTCTCCTTTTCTCTCTTTTTCTCACGATGTCTCTTTCTGTGTCTCTCTCACTCTCGCGTTCTCTCTCTCTCTCTCTCTCTCTCTCTCTCTCTCTCTCTCTCTGTCTGTCTCTCAACACCGGTACCTTTCTAACCAATGCTAATGCGACACACCCAGACATTCCCACTGGTATCACAAACTTCTGTATCCTTCAATCGTACACATGGTTGCAGCAATATCAAACGGCTCATCTTTTACTTTTCATATTGGCATAGATCATCCCCGTGTGCGTCCCCGGGGCCCCATTGTGGAGAAAACAATAATGGACCCACTGCCTCCTCAACAAGCATGTCGTAGGAGTCGACTAATTGGAAGCTACCTTGGAAGTCAGAGTGCATTTGCCCGAGCGGCAAGGAACAACCAACAAGCAGACAAATAAACCAGTAAAACTGACGTACACGCAAAAACTGGCACAGGCCAAATGGACGAACAACCAGGACTTGTATGTACTTTCAGTCAGTGAACGAAGAAGAGGAAAGAATAAATCATATGTCCTAAAAAAAAAAAAGTCTGTTGTTAGACAGCACAGGAAGAGAGAGTTACTGAAAAAGAAATTTCAAAAAGTTAAAAAATTTTTTTTTAAAAAAGAGGCAATTGAAATGTTGAGACCACACTGAAAACACACACACATAACACTCTTTTAAGAATCAAACTGTCAACAAGAGGTAGACTATAATACAGGTGGGGTGACACAACATCACGAAATGGACGAACAGCAGTAGGAGAGCGTGTACCACCAAGACAAGACACAGAGCTTGGAGGAGATCTACTGCAACAAGCATTCGTCGTGGAGACGGTACATGATCGAATCGATTGATTGATTGATCGACAGATTAGTTGACTGATTGATTGGTTAATTGATTGTCTGACTGATTGATTGTTTGGCTGATTGATTGATTAATTGATTGTTTGAATAATTGGTTGATTGATTGATTGTTTGAATGATTGATTACATAAATTGATTGTTTAGCTGATAGATTGATTAATTACTTGAATGACTGATTGGTTGATTGATTGATTGATTGTCGATTGATTGATTGCATGATTAATTGCTTGGCTTATTAATTAATTGATTGATTGATTAATTGACTGATTGTTTAATTGTTGGAAATGCCTTCAACTGACCTCTTAGTTGATGTTTTTGTAACTGGTACGAGTTCTTCTTGATGAAGTGGTTAAAATGTTTACTTCAGCTTCGGGTGCTGGTTTCACGGGCTGCGTCTTCGGGTCACTAATGTACATTTGTTACAGATATCCCGTGCGATCGTCCATGAAGCTACTGAGTTCATGCTTTGTGCGACTAGTAGTTTTCTAAAGAGAGACCGAGCCATATTCTCACACTAACATAGCAGCCTCTTACGTCATGCACGTTAATTTACAGTGTTGCTGTTCTATAATTTTGTTATATACCTCATGTAGTTGGTAAGCCATGTATTGCCACATAACAACGAATAAACACATTTTATTGTTAAATGGTCACAGGAAAACCTTATGCAACAAAACCCTGTCACTGATGGTTAGGAGAACAATTCTCAAGTTCTATATAGAAGTTAAATGTAGAAACCTATTTAACAAAGAAATTGTATGCAATCTTTCCTTGTAACTTGAGACGAGAATGCGAATTTTTTAAAGCTATATGAATCTTATCTTAATATAACAAAGTGAATCATGGACAGTTGGTAAATTGGTGAAAACTTGTTTGGAAGCTGCAGAGTAGTGGTTTTATAGACGAATAATGAGAATACCCTGGAGAGAGAAAAACAAGAATGATGAAGACGTCTTGAAAGTAACTGACTCACGAAGACAACTGATTACCCACAGTCAGACAGAGAAAGTCTACATTCTTCGGTCATGTAATGAAAAGGAGAAAACTGGAGTACATCATGACAGTAGGAAAGCTGAAGGGGAGGAGAGGCAGAGGGAGACTAAGAGAACAGATGCTGGAGAGTGAGACATCATGGCATGGAGGATCATCTGCATCAGAGATTATTGAAACTACATTCATTAACTGGTGCCTGCGCAGAATAGAAGGAGTTAAATGGTATGATAGAATAACTAATGTAGAACTTTGAGAGAGAACTAAACAGGCTGAAGTGGACCAAGAGGTGAGGAAAAGACGCTGGCGTTGGATAGGACACACACTGAGAAAACAGAAGAACAGCATAACTAGAATGTCTTTGCAATGGAACCCACAATGGTAAAGGAATAAAGAAAGGCCAAAAAACACTTGGAGAAGAGAACTGGAGAATGAAGTTAGAAAGATGGGGAGGACATGGGGCGAGCTCCAAGCAATGGCGAAGGATAGAACTACTTGGCGTGAGTTGGTTGAGGGCCTATGCTCCATTGTGGGATAGAAAGACAGAAGAAGAAGAATGAATCCCAGACAAGTAATAAACAAGTCAAATCATTGCTTGAGGGTTCAGAGATGTGGCTAAATACAAGAATTCATAAAATTCGTTTTTGCAGTGGAAACAGAAACACAGATGGGCTGACAGAGGCGAGGACCTGAAGACAAACTTTTACAGAAAGAGCAAACTCTCACTTTCTGATATTTTATAGTACAAAGGAAAACCGGAACATGTTGTTACAACTGGAAAGATCACGAGGTGGGGGGGGGGGGGGGGGGGGGGGGGTGGGAAGGGGGGGATTTCAAAAGGCAACATGAGAAGATTCAAAGCGTTCAGTGGTGTCATTAGACGAACTGATGGATGTAGTTGAAAACCTCAGGCTGTGGAAAGGTATGATCGCCCTGGCATTTCAGCAAGTCACTTAGCAATGATGACGACCAGACCCGTCTTACAACCGACCCTACCAAACCCCCATTTTTAAGACAACAGCTACTCCTTCGAAGTTGGTGAACATCTGCCGGTAAGGCAGGGAACGGCAAACAAATAAGCCAGTAGAACGGATGTACACGCAAAACTAAGGTCCAGGTAGAAGCCAAAAGTCCAAATGGACGAACTACCGGGACCTTCGGCCGGAATTCACATTCGATGAACAAAGAAGAAAAAAAAGAAGACAACAACTGTATTTTAGGTAAAACTCAGCGAGACTAGAAGAATGCTACTCCCTCCGAGACCAGGTGGAACACCTTGTACGGAGGAAAAGAACAGCTTGTGAAAACATGTAAATTCCACTACAGGGCATTGGGCCAAAGGGCGAAAGCTCATGCGCCGCTGGACCAATAACAAACAACAAGCTAAAAAACATGTTTATATCTTTAAGTTATGTATAGGGGATCACCGTGGCGAAGTGGTCAAACCGATTGTCTGTCGCTCTGAAGGTCGTGGGTTCGTTTCACGGCTGTGCTGTTCAGTTCTTGAGTGCAATTTTTACAGAGATTTCTGGGGATCGTCGCTGGATCTACAGAGTTCCTGCTATGTTCGACGATGTGGGCAGGCGGTTATCCTGTGTGGAGAGAGACCGAGCTATATGGGATACGATCCGGCGCTATGAAGTCGATCCTCTCGACTTTAAACATAAACTTGTAGTTGTGTAGAGACCCCCATGTGTTGTACACAAGTGAAATGCCTTGGAAGAGCTGTAGGAGTTTCAAGGAAAGACAGAATACGAAATCATGAAATCAGACGTATGCTAGGAATAAAGCCAGTCTTACAAGTCATCAAAGAAAAACAAATGAAGTGGTTTGGACACCTGACAAGAAAACGTTACAACGGGTACAGAGCGAATGGAAGACCTCGGAAAACATGGAGTGATGGCATTAAGAACAGCCTTACAGAAATGAACATCAGTCTTAATAGTGCTCTTGACAGAGCTCATCAACGAACATTACATCTCCCCCCGACACTTCGATGAGGTACAACGTGGAAGAGAAGATGAAGAAAAAGAAGCACAAGCAAATGACTGATCGAGTGATTGATTTGTTTCTTCTAGGGTGCTACTGGCAGGAATCGACCATCGCAAAGATGGATACATGACATTAAAGAAGCACTGGCATTGAAAGCACATGGGGCCAGAGAGTTTGGCTATGGAAAGGGATACTTTGAGGTGTGTCGTGAAGAGAGCGACGTTTTGTGAAGGGCTTGCTGATTGATGAGTGTGCTACCTAAAGGTTTACCATACCCCTTAGATTGAAAAAAATCTTATTCTGGATGACAGACGAGCAAGGCAGGTGCCAGACACCCCGTTCAACCTCCAAGTATCTTCTAACTAGGCCACCAGTAGCGTCTAAACCAGGCAAGTGTAACACGCAATTCTAGCGGGTGAGAGCCTCGTTTTCAGTCAGCAGAGCTTACTGTTTCATCTACTCTTCACATACGTGGGATTGGTCGTGGTCTAGCGGCTAGACATACTCACCTGCAGCTCGCAATGTCGTGGGTTTGTACTTCCATGTCGACACAGCTTTAATTAGGTACTGTGTAAAGTCATAGGAGGTAAAGGTTGCTATCGTGATGCTCGCCACATTGCATACTAGGCGTCAATTGGTGTATTGGGTTTAAATCTAGCCCTATATGCCTAACGCTTGAAAGCGTGGAGACGATTCCTTTACCTTACAATACATGAAAGGGCAGATAACCCTTGTACGATAGGAGTTTTATCGCAGTTATCTCCTATTGCTACGTTAAGCTCTTTATACTAACTATAAGGGACATTTCCACTCTAGTTGCGTTTCGGCAATTGTGGCAAAACTGCTATTTGTATAGACCAAGCGACATTGATTGATTATTCTTCTTCTTCTGTTCTTGTTCTTCTTCTCGCTCACCGGCTGTAAGCCCTGGCGGAAAGTTGTTCGTCCACTTCTGGACATTGTCCTGTTCCAGAACCTGTTATGCGTGTACATTCGTTTCACAGGTGTGTCTTATTTGCATGCAGACTGTTAAGTTCCTTGCCTCTCAGGCAGATGTACTCTTGACTTCGAAGAAAACTCCCAATCATCTCAGGCAGATACACTCTGACTTCGAAGGAAGATCCCAATCCTCTCAGTCAGATGCACTCTGACTTTCGAAGGAAGATCCCAATGCTCTCAGTCAGATGCACTCTGACTTCGAAGGAAGATCCCAATGCTCTCAGTCAGATGCACTCTGACTTCGAAGGAAGATCCCAATGCTCTCAGTCAGATGCACTCTGACTTCGAAGGAAGCTCCTAATTAGTCGACTCTTACGATGTGCTTTTGGGCAAGCAGTGGATCTACTATTGTTTTCCCAACAATTGGGCCCCGGAATCCACACTGAGAGCATAGACTGTTGATGTAGTAAACATCACGCCCGTGGCGTTTACTTCCCATGATAATACTTGGCACACAGATAAGGCTCGGTCGACCTAATAGTAATTTTCCCTTAGGACATGGTGAGTTAATGAAAGGTAGAATATGTCCAGGCCTACCTCCACTACGATATACAGATGTATGCAAGCGGGATATGAATGATAAAGTTACTGTGGACTCGTGGGAACAAAATGCTATGGACCGTGTTGTGTGGAGGTGACACATCAGGAATGGAATAGGAATGAAGGAAGAAATATTTGCAGAAAAGATGAGAGCTGAGCGATTGAGAAGAAACAGAGTGAACACAAATGTTGACTACATCGGTCCTGGAATCCCGTGCTGAAATTGTGGAAGACTTGTTTTTCAACGCCAGCTGATCTTGCTAGTCTCACTCGCCATCGCCATGGGATGTAAGTCCTATGCCTCATTAGTGCACAATAAGAAGAACTCCACAGGGGAGCTTGCCCAGCAGGGGCCCACTGATCATCAGTAGAGAAATCCTTTGACGACGATTGTTTCGGTCCATTACTTCCCTAGACAATCTCTGAAGGTAGGCCGACCTGGGTCATGAAGCCGGTCTTGATCTTCTCCTGCTGAACTTTATCGGACTCGATAAATATACTGTCGTCTGGAAAGACGGAAAATTGCCAATCAGTTGTGACAATATGCGACCCGATGCGAGTTTCAATCCAAAAACTGCTGGCATTCAGGCCAGTGTGTAACCTGCGGCTACCACGTTAAATCACCATAGTGACACACCCCTTACTCCGCTCAATAGCAGCGTGACGGAACCGGACGATATTGACAGTGTTGCATAAACATTTCTTATTTTTCTTTTGTCGTCTCATTCTGCAGGCAAAGTCATATCTCAGAGTATCAACAGACAAGAAGCACCTCCTGCATGAAGCCCTGGGTAAGGCTAAGGGTCACAGACTGAAAAGAGGAAGGTCTTGATTACCCAAGCTGAAGACACAATCAGATGTGTGTGCAGGCTTGATAATTTGGATCGAGGAGAGGAGAGTGGGTCAAGGCAAGATGTCTGAACAAGTTTCAGACTCTTGTAGGGTTCTAATCACATTAGGTCGTGAGTGCAGAGACTGAACAGCTGGTGCTGCAGAATCAGATGTTCAACAAATGATTCATGACACCTCCCGCCCATTTGATGTGATTATCTACACAGATGGCACTGTGTTGAGGGGCAGACGAAGTGCATGAGGTTTTATAGCAAAGGCGAATGGACGTCGCCTAGTGCAGCAAAGCCTTGCATATTGTATCACAACGTCTAAGTTGAGAATGGAGGTGGAGGCTGTCTCTGCAGCTTTGCGCTGGCTTGAGAATCAGCTCTTCACACATGCTTTGCTTGTAACTGACTCACAAAGTATGTTGAGAAAGGTGAAAACAGGCATGCTTTGTGCAGAGTGGCATGCATCACTTCTGAGGTACCGGGTAGTTAGCATATTTTTGATATTATCTCCAGGTATGCCGGTGTGTTTGGAAATGAGCAGATAGATAAACGGCTCGTTCTGTCCACTTGGTGACAAATTGATGTATTACAAGTTAGACGTTGTAAGGGCCCTGGAGAGGGGGAGGGGATACGGAGTCACAAAAAATCATGATGGTTAGAGGAAAATGGAGCTGCGGGGAGTTACGAAGGGATCTGGCCTACGCTCAACACTCAGGGTAAAAGCAACACAGATGTACAATCAGACAGTTATTGGTACCAGTGGAGATGGAACTCTTCGCTTGCTGCTGAAGATAGGGACGGTGCTCTTATAGGATTGTCCTGAGTGCTGTGATGGTGTTTTCTAATTTAACATGTATGGTTTGATTGAGAACGAAACCACTTACCCCTTTTAGCCTCTCTGCAGAGATATCGATACAACTTAATTATGATATTTTGAAATGTAACTAATTTTTTTTTCAGAATATGTGCAAATATATACACAGATCACATCATTGTGAAACGCCTATGAACCGAGTTAAAATTATGCGAATGAGATTATAATAGCACTATGTATCCACTTCATTATGCACATAAAGTGCTCGTTGTGTTTTTGCACAGTTACTCTTAAAACATGCATCATTTTATGTTTTACAAAGTTCGCGTCTCGCATTAACTGTGAAGGTGCTAACTCTATGCTTTAAATGTTTTTTTTTTTCCTCCATATATACAACACCCCCCCACCCCCCCCCCCTCCCCAAACCAAGCAAAATAAAAAATCAAAAGTGTGTTTAAATTGTCCTTATTTTTAAACAAATTTATGATTATTAACAGTTGCATGCCAAAGTTCAGCCATTTACATAGAATGGATGCTGAGTTATTTTTTTTTTTTTAAAATTTTGACACGACTTTTGCAACACAGTATGACAATATTATCTGTAAATCAGAATTGCTGTAATTCCCACACTGCGCTACGTTTGTTGCAGTTTCCTTATCTACATCTCTGAATTTATAAGTGCAATTATTGTGTTGTGGTTTACAGTCAGGCTGCGATTATTTCTGTATCTTTTAGCCCAGCACATCGAATTTCTTCTTCTTCTTCTTCTTCTTCTTCTTCTTCTTCTTCTTCTTCTTCTTCTTCTTCTTCTTCTTCTTCTTCTTCTTCTTCTTCTTCTCCTTCTCCTTCTTCTTCTTCTTCTTCTTCTTCTTCTTCTTCTTCTTCTTCTTCTTCTTCTTCTTCTTCTTCTTCTTCTTCTTCTTCTTCTTCTTCTTCTTCTTCTTCTTCTTCTTCATTTTCTTCTTCTTTTTCTTTTTCTTCTTCTTCTTCTTCTTCTTCTTCTTCTTCTTCTTCTTCTTCTTCTTCTTCTTCTTCTTCTTCTCTTCTTCTTCTTCTTCTTCTTCTTCTTCTTCTTCTTCTTCTTCTTCTTCTTCTTCTTCTTCTTCATCTTCTTCTTCTTCTTCTTCTTCTTCTTCTTCTTCTTCTTCTTCTTCTTCTTCTTCTTCTTCTCTTCTTCTTCCTTCTTTTTCTTCTTCTTCTTCTTCTTCTTCTTCTTCTTCTTCTTCTTCTTCTTCTTCTTCTTCTGCTTCTTCTTCGTCCTCTTCTTCTTTTTATTTTTCTTCTTCTTCTTCTTCTTCTTCTTCTTCTTCTTCTTCTTCTTCTTCTTCTTCTTCTTCTTCTTCTTCTTTCTTTTTCTTTTTCTGCCTCTTCTTCTTAGTGGTCTCTGAGTGGTCGTCTAATTCTGGACTTTGGACTTATGCTAGAACTTAAGATTTGCGCGCTTATTTGCTTGCAGACTGTTGGTTATTTGTTTGCCTGTCAGGTAGATGCACTCTGACTTTCCACAAGTCAACGCTACAATAGTGGTAGCTATCAGAACACTTGTACTGAGTAAGGAAGACATTCTGAAGATCATACATGAACTAATGTTGACTGAAGACACGAGATTAGATGCAATAACATATTGTAAGGAGGGATTAAGAGTGGATCCGGCAACGAGGGACATATGAGAGATATGCTCGTGTATGATCCCGGCTCAACGGGATTAGTTAGCATCTACTATCTACACCCTAAGACATTTGGTGCGGGAGACGGAGCATCTATGGGTATGCCCGGTGTGCTGTGATTCTTAAATCATTTATCAATAATCTTCCTATATGAGGGTAAGCATTGATAAGACAGAGGCAATTGTAATAGGTAGTCTAGAAGAAACCATATCAATTAAAGTAAGTAACATAGAAATAAAACAAACGAGCCAATTTAAATATCTAAGGTCATTGTTTACAAAATCAACATGCGATGTGCGAAAGCAAATCAGGTTATGGGACAATTAACACCGCTTCTAATGCATAGAAAGATACCTCTGTCAACTAAAGCACATTTTATTTTTAAGAAGTTTTTATCTTTTTTGGACCAGTATTGTGCTACCAGTGCCAGACTTGGAACCTTACTACAATTAATGAGAAGAAGATGGCAACAGCAAAGATGAGATGTCTTAGGAGAGCTGCCGTTGTGACAAGAAGAGATAAAATCAGGAATGAAGAAATGAAACCAGCCATACAATTCATTGAAGGTCAACACATAAGATGGTTTGGCCTCCTGATGTGAATGCCCTGGTACCAACTGCCACAGAGAGCCACGCTGAAGAAATATAATGAACACAAGGCAAGAGCAAGACCATTCAAGAAATGGAGCGACAACGTCAGGAGCAACCTACCAGAAATGAACACCAACTTGTACAATGCTTTGGTAAAACTCGCAAACGATACTTACATCTGCCCCAACACCTCTTTGAGGTAAATGATGGAAGAGAAAACAAAGAAGAAGTAATCTTTCACAAGAAGATGAAGACAATGCAAAAGACGAAAAATAAGCTAATTAAGATGATGACTAGGCCTCTTTTTTATCTTTTTTTTTAGTACGGGTCGGTACGCCGTACCAACACCTGAAAGATTGTATGATCTCTTCTGTCAGAAGTACTCTCGTTAGTAGCAGTGCTGTTTCAAATCGTCCCTCTGGAGTGAAACGTGTGACCTCCCTGGTAGGCCAATTGTGGATAGAAGGACAGGCGAGCCTAGCGGAGAGAGTCGCAAATTTCTGGTCCATTATGATTCCCTGACATTTATTGTCCATTATTATTTCCCATGTCCCCACTCATCCAGCAGCGTATAGTCTGAGCTTCAGAAGGAAGGAGAGAAGTTGATTACTAAGAGTGAAATTACTATACTGTTTTCTTTCTGCAGGAAGATAGCGAACTAGGGCAGGAAAGTGTGGTTTTACAGTAGAAATTCGAACGATAAAGTGTAACAAGGCAGAGGGGAACATGAAGGAAGTGGGGTGTGTTGAATAAGATGGACAGATGTGACAATTTGTTTAGTTTGTTCTAGATTGGCAGAAATAATTACTGTCTGAGCTGGATCGACCCCATTGCTGCAGTTAGGATGTGGGTCCAGTTAGAGGTCGGATGGGGGCGATCAAAGATTACGACTTGTGATGAGGAAAGGATACTAAAATGGAGCCTGAAAATGTAAGGATATATCTGTGAAATTGAAGATGTAGCGTCAATGGCCACAAACTTCCAATCGGAGTTCCATATTTGGTGGGTATGTGTGTTTGGTGCGGTGGAAGGGGGCGGGGGGGGGGGGTAGCCCCATAGCCCCCGAATAAGCATGTCTTAAAAGGCTACTAATATGGGTTTAATTAAATAGGATGAAACCTCTTTAGGGTTCAGTGTGCCTCATTCTCGAGAGGAAAAGGTTGGATAGCGATTAGACGCACTGCCTCTCTGAAAAGCTGTGATATGAGGCGACTAATTAGGAAGGTTCCGTCGAAGCTGGAGTGCAACTGCCTGAGATGCGAGGAACCAATAATCTGCATAAAAAAAAGCCAGTTTTGTAAAACGGATGTGCACGCAACACACGCGTTGTGGAACAAGTCTAAAGTGTATAGCCGGACGAACAAGTGTACGCCAAAGAAAAGAAAAAAAGTATGATGTCGATGGTTTGAGACGATTTCCTGTCCGTACTCATTAGTCGAAGGTTCAATCAGTATGATAGGCACGGCCATAAAGACAGCTGTTTTTTTTTTTGTGTGTCTGCTGGTCAGCGTCCCAGGCTTAGTCGCAACAACAAGGCTTCGTATTCCCGAGATACCAACCTCGATCTTAGCTGTGTTTGATTAGGAGCAGACCGCCTTGCGTTGGTAGTGGCAATGGTATTGACAGTCGACAGTAAAAAAAAATGAACCAATTACAAACTCATCATTGTCACTATCATTATCAAGTGCCTTGCCGACTGGCCTGGGCGATCAAGCCTTTCCACAGTCTGCGATCAGCAGCTGCGTGTATCAGTTCGTGTGCTGACACCCCTCCCTGTCACGTCAAAAGGTCGTCAAAAATCTTCTCGCGTTGTCGTCCTCTGTCTCTCATTCCACAGATTTTTCTAGTGCTCACAACATGCTCCATTTTCCCTCTTCTCATACCATGATATAAAAATGATGACTGTCTTGTTCTGAGGTTTGTTCTTCTTCTTCTTCTTTACGTCCTCTTTTACCGCTTCAGGTGTCGGGGGAGATGTAAGGTCCAGCTTTATGCTCTTCTGACTGCTTCGACTACAGATACATCGTGGCGCTGTAGAGTTTCTCTGATGTTATCTTCACATCTTGTTCTTGGTCTACCTCTTGCTCCATGTCCCTCTCCTCTTTTTGTAAATGCCTTGTATGGTATAGCATGATGTTTGTTACAGTTACACACTAGGGAGAGTAACAATTGTCTAGTAAAGCCACAAAGAGCCAAAGAATTCTGGGATTGGTTGTGAAAAGTTCTGTAGAAACAGCGTTCTTCAAACAGCTGGCTGCAGTCTACTGGCAGGAAGCGGATATCATCATCCTCATTATCATCATCATCATCATCATCATCATCATCATCATCATGTGCCCTGTCAAATGGCGCAGGCTCTCATGCTTCTCCACATATGGTGAAACTATGGGGGTGACTGCAGTCAAGCTAATACAATGAATTCCAGAGAAATTTGACTAAAAAGCTCAACAAAATGGGAAAGAGGAAAACGTGCACAAAACAACACAACGTAAAGTTTCGGCCAGGCAGCCTTTTTCAAACACAAGTGGACTACACAAACGAGGAATGGAGAGTATGTAGATCTCTAAGGGGTGACGTGAGCGACGTTTAAAAAATGTGATGCGGAATAAATGAAATAAAATAAAATAAACGATGGCTAAAAAATATAGTCACAATACTGGGAATGAAAGAAATGCAAGTGTTAATGATACATAAATGATATTGATAAGAAATAGAATATGGTAATAATATGAAATAAAATAAAATAATTAACATTTAAAATGTGATAAGATTAGAACTATTTAGTTGAAGGTATGTTGGATATTGATACCTCTTGGACTAAGAACGCCAAGGCTGTGGATAAGGCGATTTTCCAAAGCGAGGCGGGTAGTATGATCGCCAGAGCAAGATTTTAATGCTGTGACAGATATGTCATCTTTACCGCTGTGGTCAGGGCTATTTAAATGAGGAGGGATTCGTTTGAGTGTCTTCTATCAGAGAGGTGTTCCCGGAAAAGATCAGCTAGCTTCCTGCCAGTCTCCCCAATGTATGCCATGCTGCATCGTTTGCAGATAATTGCATAAATTACGTTGCGGGATTCGCAAGTAAAAGGTTCCCTAATTTGAAAAGAACCATTAGGGAAACTGACCGAAGAAGTCTGGACAACGAAAAGACATGTTTTGCAGGTGCTCCACATATCACGATCCCTGGTTGACTGGATCAGCTCTCTTTATGATATTTCCTCCATGCCATCGTTTCAGCCAATCCAGCATCATCTCTCTTGTTCTGCCTCTACCCCTTTTCCCGCTGATCGTTAAGTTGACAATGTTTTCCAATGTCTCTCTTCTCATTACGTGGCCAAAGAACAGTGTTTGTGGACATGTTTGCGTAATCATTAGAGACAGCTGGTGCTAGATATGGCATTGAAATTAATGCCGAGGATAGCAAGATTCTGTTAAATAGCCACAATAATCATATACCTACCAACATTCAGATGCTGTCGCTACTATCTGTTTTACCACTTTTAGAGCAGTGTAGAGAGCAGGGGGGGGAGGGGGGCGGGGGCTTGAGCATGAGCTTTAAGGGCCGACTGGCTTGTGCTCTCGCCACGGACTGTGCAGGTCAGGTTGTTTAATTTTGCCCCCCGACAGAAAAAGTTCGTCACCTGACCAGGCGTCAAACTCGGGTCTTCTTCAATGAAAGCCCGACGTTGTAACAGCTTCGCCAGCTGCTCCTCAACATACATACGCAAGGGACAAAACTAGAAGGAGCTGAACACTTTAAACATCTTGGCTCACACATATGTAACGATGGCAGCTGTACGCAAGAGATCAAGACACGGCTTGATTATGGCAACAGCCGAGATGTCCCAACTGAATACGATGTTAAAGTTAGTTGCGTATCCTTTTACAGGACGTTGCAGAACCAACCCCAGCAGATTTGGCTGTTGTGGTTTTTCTAGGCAAGTTTACGTCTAGTAATTTGCCATTGCTTTCTAGACGGTGGGCTTCTCGAAACTATTGTTGAAACCAACGCAAAGCGCAAGGCCAGCAGCTGGGATTGAACCCGGCATCCCGACATTAAGAAGCGCGTTCGCAACGACTAAGCCCCAGACGCTGATGTGGAAGAGCAAAATCAGCATCGCAGTTATGGTCAGTCGACTCTGTGGCTAAGTCGATGCGAACGCTTTTTAATGCCAGGTGCCGGGTTCGATCGCAGCTGCGGGCTATGCGCCTTGCGTTGGTTTCCACAGTGGTATTAGGGACCCGATCGTCCAGAAAGCAATGGCAAACTAATGCACGTAAATTGCCTAGAGAAAACACACAATGGCCAGGGGCTGCTGGGGTTGGTTCTGCAACGTCCTGTAAAGGATACGAAACTAACCTTATAGTTAGGGTCAACATTTACAAATCACTGGTGTTGCCTTTTTTCTTATAAGAATGTGAGAGCTGGTCTCACACTATGGAATTGGAAAGAAGGATTCGGGCTTTCGAATGTAAATGCTATAAACGCATTTAACGAATTAGTTATTTGGAACACAAAACTAACAAACATGACCAATACAAGAAAGCTAGATGTGTAAAACATCCGTAAATGCAAAACTAATTTTTTGAACAAGACTAAAGTTCAGAACCAGAAACTCCCCTCGTGGTATCCGGGGCTCCATTGTGGGGAAAACAAGAATAGACCCACTGCCTGCCAAAAAGCATGTCGCAAGAGTCTACTAAATGTGAGCTTCGTTCGAAGTCGGAGTATATCTGCCAGAGAGGCAAAGAACCAACAGTCCGCATGGAAATGAGTCAGGCCTGTGAAACAGACGTGCACACAACACTCAGTTTATGAAACAGGAGTAGAGTCCAGAAGTGGACGAACAACCAGAACATTCCGCCGGAGTTTACAGCCGGTGAACGCGAAGAAGAGAAAGAAGAACCAGAACAACACCCCCCCCCCCCCCCTTTTTTTTTTTTTAAATATTTTTTTAAATTTCTCAACCACAAATTTTAAAAACAAATCGAGGAGCTAAGATCCTATAAAAATGATCAAGTGGACTAAGTGTCTCTCGGCACCCCCTCCTACCTCGCCCCCCAACCACCCACCCAACGTTTTCTTTTTAAATCGTTTCTTTATACATTTTAAATTAATTCAGTTGTATATTTTTACGCATTTGCCATTCACCACATAATAATGAATTATCATTGTTATTTGTATTGCTATTGCTCCTCTTTTAAACAAGACGACGCTCTTTGAACATACCCTCCCCTTGAAAATGTTAAGCTGGCTAAAGGTCTCCCATTCCCCAAATCCACAGATTTATTGGATCGGCTCGCATGTGGGAACTGTGTTCATTCCATTTCTAAATTGTAAAAAAAAAGTGAAGTAAAGTAGAGGACCCTTCTCCACACATTGAGCGTATTGGGCATATAGGGCTAGACTTATATTCTATAGACCAGTCGGCACTTGATGGGTCAAGTGGTCACTTTCTAAATTGTCTAAGCAATTGAGTGTGTGTGTGTGTGCTGGTGGGTGTGTGTGTGGGTGTGTGAGTGTGTGTGTGTGTGTGTGGGGGTGTGTGTGTGTGTGGCGGGGGAGGGGGCTGGCGGTGCGTAAGCATTCATTAATGATGATAATGATAATAATAATTATCATCAAAATATTAACAATAATAACAATAATAATAATAATAATAATAATAATAAGAAGAAGAAGAAGAAGAAGAAGAAGAAGAAGAAGAAAAAGAATGTGCTGCATTGTAAATAAATATAGCTATATATCTTTAACAAAAAAAAAATATATATATATATATATAATCAACAATTTAAAAAGGGAGCTTCTAAGCACATGTAGATTGGGAGCACAGCTATGCCTGCTTACAAATGAAGGGGGAGGTGTAGGGGGTGGTGGGAGGGGGGGGGGGGCTTAGAATACTATCCTCATCTAAAACATGTTTGGCAGCCCCTGAAGGTGCCTAATAACCCAGGTGCCTCTCGCCTCCTGCCCTCTGCCAGCACCCACGAGTGTGGCCTCTTCACGTACAGTGCCTAGATACAGGCCTCTCGTCTGTTGGTTCATCTTCAACAGTCCAAGGGACGCTATTGAGAATTATGACTACAGCTATTGTCCTTTAATACGCATTAACTTCCCTTTGAAGGTCTTGTCCTAGGGGCTAGCCGACCATTTGATCCACAATCTAGGATCATTGTCGCATCCTGAGAGATGCCCATTATTTTTTCACAGAAGTCGTAAGACAATGGAGCCTAGTTTCTTTATGTCTCCTACCCCTTCAGCTGCTCCTATTCCATATATCCTCACTGCCAAGGAAGTCCTTACAGCTCTGTTTCTTTTCACTGTGTCTGCTCTTGTTTATTCTTTCTGCCGCTTCCTCATTTCCCAAAATGTTTTTATCCCGATTTTCCTTTTACATTATTTTCCCGCCAACAATCATGATTTTATTTCTCTGGGTTTTTATTTAGTGCGTCGTTTGTGAAATCGGAACTGCCTCCTTGCACTGGGTACTGCTCTGGCTTTGTCTTTGAAACGACCTTCAAAGATCAAATAGGGCGCAGATTATGGCTACTCCGGGATGGTAGGGTGAGGATTTAGATGACATGGTGCTCGGGTCAGGCGCTCGTCAATCACATGTCACAATTTTGTCACAAAGAGAGAATGGAATGGTGATGATGACAGAAAGAAAAAAGTATAAACAGCAGCAAGAGAAGCTGGAGAAGAGAGGAAATGATGAAATCGTTCTTTAGCCGTATTAGCTGAATGATCAGGTTTGTGGTAGAAAGCCGTAACAAAATGTCAGTACTTAGTATATACTGTATTTGAGCTTGGGGGGAGGATAGAAAGAGAACATTAAGGTGCTTTTGCTTCAAGAGGACTAAGACTTCATAACACTGTGATAATGATAATAATAATAAGTACTATTATTATTATTAGTATTATTTGTCACATGTGATTTTCATTTGCTCGGATCTCTAATAAAGTTTGGATTAATTCTGCCACAAATGTCTTTATTTTTGTCATATTTTTTTGGGTAATACATTATGTCGCAAGCATGTCTTAAAAGACGACTAATGAGGTATTTTTTTCTTTAAAGTTTGATAGGATATGCCTGAAAGATGAGGAATTAACAATCTGAATACAGATCTGAAAAATAAATGTTCACTCAAAGCGTGAAATAAATTTAAAAAAAAAAAGGTTTATCTGGGTTAGTTTTGAAGGGACACAAAATCGCAGTCGATGCGGAATGGAATCCTGGAACTATGAGTCGGCAGTGCGAGCGTCAAACCGCTGGTTAAACATGGTATGTTCACAGACGGTCGCCCTTCTTAGTCAGGTTACATAACTTTCATAAACCCCCGTGTGGGTTCTATTGTCCATTTTAGAAGGGGGTGGGGGAGGGAGATAATAGATCCTCTGCCCCTAAAAAGCATCTTGTAAAACCAATTAGGAATGTTTCCTTAGATGTCGGAGTGTCTTTACCTCGAAGGCGAATAATTAACAATCTGTATACAAAAAAGCGAGATCTGTAAAACGGATGTGCACGCAAAACTCAGGTTGTAGAACAAGTCTATAGTCCAGAAATGGATGAATAATCAGGACTTTCTGCTAGAGTTTACAGTTTTTGAAACACGAACAATAAGAGGTTTGAATAACGGATCAACATCAGTGATGTAACCCATGAGTGCTCCGTTCTTCTTCTAAATCAAGTTTGAGTCCGAAGAAGCCCAGCACAGGCTCTGAAGCACCGGAGAGGATCCTGAAATACTTTGGGTCGATTTTTAACTCTACATTTTTGCCAAGGCAGCACCGTTAGGCTACTCTGTTTGATTGCCAGCTGCTAAGGGATTTTTTTACGATCGTAACAATACACACGGGCGTCTGATCTCACTATCCAGAGACCAGGAGGAATTATTTGAAGTCCAAGTCCACGTGAAAAAATCCCAGCTCTTACCGGGGATTGAACTCAGAACCTCTACCAATCTAGGCGGACACCATACATCGAGACCACGCAGCCCCACACGAACAAGAAAAAAACCTACATAAACCAGGCTGAAGATGAACACGACTGAGACATATATTGAGAGTCGGGACTTCTCAAGCTCTTGGAAACATCACTTCACTATCATGCCTCTCTCAAACTGGTCCACATGTCGTGTTTTATGTTCCATCGAATTCACTCTGAGCACAAAAAGTTCACGAGTTACACACTCAGGTAAATGGGTCTCAATGCTACACACAATCAAGGACCAAAGTCCCAAACTAAGAAAAGGCCAACACGTCAATACAAAACACAACCAGCGCCGTTCATTCTCTGCAAAAAGTCCACACGGAAAAGTCTCCAAATCTGAATGACTTCAAAGGTGTGACGACAAACTCGTGGGTAACATTTCTCAACGAAGAAGTCCTTTATGCCGAGTTGTACTCCAGTAGTATACGAACGACTGCAGGTCCTACCCTGAGGACATCAAAGGATTGGTCTGAAGGGAAGTTCTACAGAAGGCGATCAATAGGTTTACAAAAACGTTATTTCAGTGACTAGCTGTGCCGCTTCCAACAATAGGCTATAAAATTAACGCGTCGCGGACACGTGTTGCTGCGTCGCTTTCAGAGCACCATGTGATTCTCCTACAGGTACGATGGTATGCGAGAAGAAATGCCCCAGCCTTCTGCCTCACTGACCTCTCATACCTTTATCGACCAGAAGCGGTTTCATTAAGGTTTTTTTTTTTAAATATATCACTGAATTAGACTCAGATACTGCTGGTCCGGTCTGTGGAATGTAAATAGGGCCCTGGAAAAGTGAATGTTGAGTTAAGAAACGACATTGTAACACTCAGGACACTCCCATGTCTTCATCGTCCCTACCTTCAGCAGCAAGGGCAGAGTTCCATTGCCGATGGCACCAGTTACTGTTTTTATATCCATCTCGCCTTTCGCTTGAGCGTTCAGCCTCCATGACCCCATTGTTGGAGAGAAAATGAATAGCCGCACTGCTCTACTAATAAGCATGTCCTAAAAGGCCACTAACTAAAGGTGTTCCTTCGAAGTCACAGTGCATCTGCCTGAGTGATGAGGAACCAGCTATCTGCATACAAGTAAGCCAGTTCTGTGATCCGGATGTGAAAAAGAGAGTTCAGAAGTGGCAGAACAACCAGAACTATCCACAGGAGTTTATGTCCCCTAAACAGGAAGAAGAAATGAAGGCGGCACACTTTTGTAACTGACATGGGGCTTCCAGGTCGACTTTATAGAATGGGTAGTAAAAACATATCTTTGATGGTTAGGGCAGCCGACTTGATGTTGCTTCCACTATTCATCAGTGCATGAAGTAGAGCGGTAGTGAGGTAGGGGTAGAGAGGGGAGCAGAGCCCTAATTCAAAGTGCATAGTGTATTCTAAGTTGCCTAAGCATTGTTTATGTGTATAATAACAATATTATTATTAATACTGTTGTTTTTTACTGAATGACAAACAAATACAATACCCTGATTTCAAAAGGCTGATAGCTGACGCTTCCGCATATCGGAGTAATCTACGGTTGGCCGAATTGTAAATAATACGAAATGCATCATATTTGTTAACGATGTGCATCACAGTGTCCCTACAACATGCAAGTAGCAACGCCTTGGCCTTTTGAGAAATTTTAATTAGACGTAGAGATGATGGTACTATTGAAAGGTCAGTTTATTGTAAAGACACTTGGACAGGCCAGTACATCCATTTCAACAGTTTTGCACCTTTGCAATACAAACGTAGTCTAATGAGGACATTATTCCACCGCGCAAGAAAGATTTGTTCCAGCGACATGCTACTAACTGAGTTTAAAATACTTAAACAAACACTGCTTTCTAGTGGATATCCAGGTGGTTTTATTAAGCGTCATTGCCAGCCGCCCAAACCAATTACCATAGAAATATCAGTGCCAAAAAAAGTGTATTTACATCTAACGTTTCGGGGAGATAATGCCATGCAACGTGTATATGACCGACTCAAAACAGCCGTCGGTCAAACCTTTTACGCAGCCATGCCTGCTATGAGATTTAAAACCACCAGGATTCCTACGCCACCAGTAAAAGAACCAGTATTGACGTACGCTAGATCTAACTGTATATACCAATTTGAATGCACCTGTAACGCTGCATATGTAGGCAGAACTGATCGACGGCTGGAGAAAGGGGTTGCTGAACATATTCCACTATGGGTGGTAAAAGCAATGCTGAACACTAACACCTTAACAACAACTAATCACGTGACTGGTCGACAAAATCCATCATCAGCAATTGCGTGCCGTATTCTAAATTCCGGGTACATCGTTAACAAGAATGAGGCATTTCGAATTATTTACAATACAATACTGTATTTGTAACATTATGAACTGAGTAACACAGTTACTTAAGTGGTGGACTTAAGTACATCATTGAATGAGTAGGTGGCCATTTGTAACTGGGGGTGCTTCTCCATACAATTCTTCTGGGCTGGAGTAAACACACGGGTTCTAACACCCTGCTGTGACCCTTGTTTATATATATATATATATATATATATATATTATATATATATATATATATATATATATATATATATATATATATATATATATATCTGGGCGACCGCGTTAGCGCAGTCGATAGGAGACTCGCTTTCAAATCCAGCGGCGACTCGCTGCAGCCCACGGCCCATGATCAAAACCCGGCAGTTCCCAGGGTTCACCCAGCCTCTAGGAAATGGGTACCAGAGTTAACACTCTGGGGTAAATGGAGGAACGTCACTGTAGCTACGGAGTTGCGTGCGGACTGCGACACATGCGGACAAGTTTTTATCAGCTGTCTGTACTGGTGGCAGAGCAGTTATGGTTTATAATCGTGTGCAATGAAGCTGGTTCACATCTCCCGACTTTACCTTTCATCTTTTAAATATATATATATATATATATATATATATATATATATATATATATATATATATATATATATATATATATATATATGTCTCCCTCGCTATAAATGTATACATATATATGTATACGTCTCTCTATCTCTCGCTATGTATATATATGTATATATATATATATATATATATATATATATATATATATATATATATATATATATACGTCTCTCTCTTGCTATACATGTTTACACACACACACACACACACACACACACACATCTATATAAGTATTATATATATAGAGAGAGAGAGACATATATATATATATATATATATATATATATATGTCCTCTCTCTCTCGCTATATGCATATTTTATACGTTCTCTCTCTTTCTCTATATTTATCTGTATATATATATATATATATATATATATATATATATATATATATATATATATATATATATATGTATATATATTAATATTGTTAATTATATATATATATATTTATATTTACATATATAATACTATATCTTTATAGATATATACGTCTATAAATCATATAGCCTACATACATAAATATACGTTCAGAATGGCAATATATATATATACATATATATATATATATATATATATATATATATATATATATATATATATATATATATATATATATATATATATATGCAGTCATTTGTCTGTCATAATGTGGGTTGGTTGCTCTGGTCACTATAACACAGTAGCGTAAAATTATTACACAGAACATGAAAGACTCAGTGTAGCTAAAGCGTAATAAATGAGAACAGCAGGCTACAAGTCAAGAGGCCGACCAAGAAAGGCATGGGTAGAGGGAGTAAAACGACAATACAGAAACACTATATGACATTACCAAATAGCCTCGCACTCAGCAAAAGACAAGGAAACTGCACCTATCTCCTCTCTGTGAGGCTTTACAATACAAACAGTAGGACAAAGGAAAGTGATAGCTGTTTAGTTAGTGAATGTTTTGACTTGTTGCAAGGTGATGTATGTTTGTGTGTACGCGTGTGTACGTGTGTGTGGTGTGTGTACGTGTGTGTACGTGTGTGTACGTGTGTGTACGTGTGTGTACGTGTGTGTACGTGTGAGTACGTGTGTGTACGTGTGTGTACTTGTGTGTACGTGTGTGTACGTGTGTGTACGTGTGTGTACGCGTGTGTACGTGTGTGTACGTGTGTGTACGCGTGAGTACGTGTGAGTACGTGTGTGTACGTGTGTGTACGTGTGTGTGGTGTGTGTACGTGTGTGTACGTGTGTGTACGTGTGTGTACGTGTGTGTACGTGTGTGTACGTGTGTGTACGTGTGTGTACGTGTGTGTACGTGTGTGTGGTGTGTGTTAGTAGAAAGTTTGAACAACGGATCAACATGATAGCACACCGTTAGTAACCCATAAGTGCTCCTCTTTTCTTCTAACTCAAGTCTGAGTTCCAATAAGCTCAGCACGATGCACAGGTTATGTAGCACCAGCAAGGATCCTGAAATACTATTTATTCTTTACGTCCTTTTTAGGACGTAATTTTGTGTTATTTGAAGCCCCACTCTGGCTTTTGTTCTACGGGCCGCAATATAGGCAGGCCATGAATATGGCCAATTGTCAGAACGCGGTTTCTGGGACCTCTCCACGGTGATCCTCGTCCACATGATGGCACTTTGTGTTTATCGCTTGTGTGATGTCCTAGTGGAGTAGAAAGTCAGTCAGTCAGTCCTGAAATACTTTGGGTAACTCTACATTTTGCCTGGGCAGCGCTGTTCGGCACCTCTTTTCGATTTCCAATTGCCAATACATTTTTTTTTACGTGCACAACAATGCACACGGGCGTCTGACCTAACTACCCAGAGACCAGGTGGAATTACTAGAAGTCCTAGCCCATGTGAAAAAATCCCAGCTCTCACCAGGGATTGAAACCGGAACCTCTAGACTTACAGTCGGACATCATGCATTGTGAGTTAGCGATGTCAGATACTGTATTTTTGTTTCCTTTTGTTTACTATGCATGAAATTTTGTAACATTTGCCTATATGTTGTGTTTTCCAGTTGTTTTATGAGTAGTACACTGACCTCTCTCCGTAGCGGTTTGATTTTAAACCCTTTAGTCTTGAGTGTTTTTAATCATTGTATTGGTGGACAACGTGTTTGGGAAATCCTTTGGTCTAGTCCTATCAAACCAACAACAAGTAAATATTCCACCACATTTACCAGGTATTGTTTTTAAAAGTGAGTTGAGTTTAGTCAAGAACTGACTTCACAGACCTTGGGGTATTCGCACGCATGCTCCGTCCTCATCTTCAGCAGCCAGCGCAAAGTTCAAACACTGATGGTACCGGTCACAATCTGCTTATATGTCCGTCTTGCCTTTTCTCTGAGTGTAGTGAGCCGACCAGACCCTCCGGTTACACCCACGTGCCTCATTCTCTCGAAGCCATAATGATTTTGTTTCTCTACTGATTCCGTTGCTGGTTCCCAAAGGGCCTTGACCACATCTGCCTTGCCATGTAATAATTCACCACCCGGTGGTGCAGATCCAGTCAATCTGTCTATTTGTTCATTACCCACCACGCCGGTAGAAAAGATCTAAGTATGCTCACTATCCGTGACCTTTCCAGTGAAGCTTGCCACTCTCCTCGAGGCATCAATGTCTTCACCTTTCTCAGCACGCTTTCAGAGTCTGTTACAATTACCACATATGTATGCATCTTGTTCTCTAGCCACCGGAGAGCTGCAGTTACCGCCTCCTCCTCCATTCTCATGCTAGATGTTGTTGTGTCGTATGCTAGGCTGTTTTGCATTAAACATTTTCCTTTGGCTTTCGCTACAAACCCCAGACACTTTGCTTTCCTCTCAACACTGAACCATCTGTATAAACTTTTTAAAAGTCAATAATTGTGTACTCTGCCATCACAGTATTCGTACCAACGTTATGCTTTCAATGTCAAACATGGACTATGTCTTCAGAAGACAGAAGGAAAATAGTTACGACAGAAGTGAAATGTTTACGTACTATGATAGGTGTAACGAGAAAAGATCGACTTAGGAACGGTGATATCATCAGGAGAGTCGGCAGACAACCAATACTGAACTAGTTAGGTAGGCAACAAATCGAATGTTTTGGCCATGTGACAAGATTGGAGTCTGACAAGGCCCCACAGAGAGCAATGTTATACAGATATAGCGGTAACAGAACAGATGATCGACCACGCAAAAATGGACACTAAAAATTATACACCAACAGGAGGGCCCGTAGTCATTCCAAGAGTATAAAAAAGAAAAGAAAAAGAAGAAGAAGAAGAAGAAGAAGAAGAAGAAGAAGAAGAAGAAGAAGAAGAAGAAGAAGAAGAAGAAGAAGAAGAAGAAGAAGAAGAAGAAGAAGAAGAAGAAGAAGAAGAAGAAGAAGAAGAAGAAGAAGAAGAAGAAGAAGAAGAAGAAGAAAAAGAAAAAGAAAAAGGTGCTGCCCCTGTGAGTATATAACAATAACCCCTCCCTTTTCCAGCCCCCAACATAGCAAAATGTGATGTTTATTTTTAAAAATAGGAGAAAAGAAGTGTGTTCCTAATTGATAATTCAATACACGCATGATCATTTTAACAGCAAATGTACAAACTAATCATGAAAACAAAAACGACCTTATTTGTTGTTGTTGTTGTTATAAATAACTAGTTTGAAACATTTCATTTATAGTCAAACTGAAAAAAAAAAAAAAAAAATTACGTTACTTCTTCTTCTTCGCGTCCACCTGCTGTAAACTCTGGTTCAAAGTTCTGGTTGTTTGTCCACCTCTGGACTTAAGTATTTTTCCAGAACCTGAGGGTTGCGCGAACATCCGTTTAACAGATCCGACTTTTTTATATGTAAACTGTTGATTCCTTGCCTCTCAGAAAGATGCACTCCGACTTCGAAGGAAGCCCTCAATTAGTCGACTCTTACGACATGTTTGTTGGGGTGGCAGTCGGTCTATTCTTTTATCCCCAATGGGACCCCGGGCCCCACAAAAGGAGATTACGTTACTTTAACAACTTAGTACAATTAGAGATGAACTCACTTTCAAAATTGCTTGAAGCCCAATTAAGAACTTTCTAACACGTGCCCCCCCCCCCCCCCCCCCGAACACCACCACCCCCCCCCCCCAGCTTGGAGGTTAGGTTAGTTGCGTATCCTTTACAGGACGTTGCAGAACCAACCTCACCAGCACCCGGCTGTTGTGTGGTTTCTCTAGGCAAATTTACGTCCATTGCTACTGGGCGGTAGGCCACCTGCTACCACTGTCGAAACCTACACAAGGCGCATGTCCAACTTGGAGATCGCTATTTTTTTATTTTTTATTTTATGAATCAGAATAGTCTGTGTGATATGGTGAATATGCCTATGTTCAGATACTCTCCATGAAGTTGTTGTTTGTGTTGTTGGCACCTCTCCTCTATCCAGGCAATAATATTTTACTGTTCTGTTTAGTAAGGGACGACTATCACAGCCCATGGTCATCACATCTGGCCAGGTATGACTCTCTGTCTCTTCACTGGTATGCATATGTTAGTGAATGCGTTTACCAATTGATCGTGGCTTTTTTTTTTTACTCCTCCCCCCTCCCCAACCCACACTTCCTTCCCGCCCCTCTCCCCACCCCCCAAACCCACAGGCATCCACTTGAAAGACTCATTGCAATGTATTTGATTTATTCTTCCCCCCCCCCTCTCCCCCTCTTTCAGAATTGACCTTGGCAGCCAAATCGACCTGGCTTCAAACGGTTACCAGACAATGTCATAGACAGCAAGATGTGTCCATTTCTTCTTCTGCTTCTTCTTTGTTCAACGACTGTAAGCTGTGGCGAGGAGTTCTGGTTGTCGTCATTTCGACTTTGGCTTTGTGCCAGACCCTGAGTTTTGCGTGTACATCCGTTTTACCGGCTTGCTTGCAGTTGATTTTTTTCTTGACTTTCGGACATATGCAGTCCGACTTCGAAGGAAATCCACAGTTAGTCAACTCCTGTTGTTCGTCCATCGCGAGTGCTGAAGACCACTTTCATCCAAAGTAGTAAAGATGAAGGATTATGAGTACAAAGGTGGCTGATTAGTCCAATATAAGCCTCGACAGTTCTTGAGCAGTGCGGACAACAGGTTGAAGCCCCAGTAAGTGTGGGATTAGTCTGCCTTTGTTTCTCTGCCTGTGCAACCTCCGCTGTCTGGCAGGCCGATGCACCATGCCTGAGGGACGTACGCCATCCAAAACCTCTTGCCCAGCAGCCTCCCATGTTGCTGTGTTGATGCCAAAAAAATCTGAGAGCAGTCTTGAGAGTGTCGACTCCTACGACATGCTCTATGGGGTGGCGGTGGGTCTTTTCTTGTTTTCCCCCCACAATGGGGACCCGAACCCACATGGGAAATGGACCCCATGTGATGTTGATTGACCAGTTTAACCTATAGAAATGTGAATGTGGCATCATCTATCAGCTGGGAATCTGGCATCATCTATCTAATGTGAATCTGGCATCATCTATTTAATGTGAATCTGGCATCATCTATCTAAGGTGAATCTGGCATCATCTATCTAATGTGAATCTGGCATCATATATCTAATGTGAATCTAGCATCATCTATCTAATGTGAATCTGACATCATCTATCTAATGTAAATCTGGCATCATCTATCAATTCCGTCGCTGGCATAAAAAAGGCTTTTTTCTTCTAAATTAAATATTATAGTAAATATATTGTTTTTTAAACATAAAAGAAACAATTAAACACACAAAAAGTCCGGCACCCCAGGACATGGGCGCATTCTAATAAAACAAAATTATCTTTAAAAGCAGTAGAGAAACAAAGCTAAAATCAAGCAGTTGGGAAGAAGAAGAAGAAACATGGAAACAAATGCTCAGGAAAACGAATGAAAATTTGATTCCATTGGCGTTTCCCATGTCCTAAATAAACAGTCTTTGAAGCCATTCCAATGGCCAATTAAAGTGAAACGATTGGATGGCGCTTAAGCGCATGGCTGAAAAATTGGGATTGGTTTTATTGATGGACGAAACTGTGACCTGAAACGTAAAATTGTGCGAGGAAAAGGGCCGGACGTGATGAGAGTTCTGCAGCTCAGGGAAAGGTATCGACTTTACGCAATTCTCCCTTTTTATTATGTCCGGAGACGGGAGAGTTCCACACGACAGACCCTCCGAGCATACGCGCCGCAAATCAGTATCTTAATCACTAAGGCCATCCATGTACGTGCGAGCTCCAGCGCGCTATGTTTTAATCAGGACAGGAAGCAGTCACGATTAACATCGCTGTACATAAACTCTGGTCAGAACGGGATGCGCCGGTGACCTGAATTGACACGGCATGTCATTGGGGCACACGAAGTTCCGACCGAAGCGTCAAAAGTTGATGACGTGAAATATTTATTGTGTCCCACTCACCCGACTTGTCACTAGTTCCATCGACAAAGACAGGCAGATAAGAGTTGAGATTATTTGCGTATGTTTGTGCGTGATGCAGAGACAGAGAGAGCGAACGAGAAAGAGGGAGAGAGAGAGTGAGAGAGAGAGATGTAGAGAAGGAGAGAGAGAAAAAGAAAGAGAGAGGGAAAGTGATGGTGAGAGATTGTGTGTGGAGTAATAAATGAGAATACTCAATACACATAAAATATGTGTGTCTGTCTTCTTCTTCATCTTGTTTTTCTTGTTCTAGATCTTTTTATTCTTCTTGCTCTTTTTGTTCATATTCTTGTTCTTCTTTCTTCTTCTTCGCGTTCACCAGTTGTAAACTCTGGCAGAAAGTTCTGGTTGTTCATCCACTTCTGGACCGCAGTCCTGTTCCAGAACCTGAGTGTTGCGTGTGCATCCATTTTACAGATCTGACTCATTGCTAATTCCTTGCCTCTCAGGCAGAGCACTCCGACTTCGAAGGAAGCTCCCAATTACTCGACTCTTACGACATGCTTTTGGGTAGGCAGTGGGTCTATTCTTGTTTTCCCTATAACAGGGCACCGGAATCCACACGGTCTTGTTCTTGTTCTTGTTCTTGTTCTTGTTGTTGTTGTTGTTGTTGTTGTTCTTCTTCTTCTTCTTCTTCTTCTTCTTCTTCTTCTTCTTCTTCTTCTTCTTCTTCTTCTTCTTCTTCTTCTTCTTCTTCTTCTTCTTCTTCTTCTTCTTCTTCTTCTTCTTCTTCTTCTTCTTCTTCTTCTTTCTTCTTCTTCTTCTTCTTCTTCTTCTTCTTCTTCTTCTTCTTCTTCTTCTTCTTCTTCTTCTTCTTCTTCTTCTTCTTCTTCTTTCCCGTCTTTTTCTTCTTCTTCTTCTTCTTCTTCTTTCCCGTCTTTTTCTTCTTCTGCTTCTTCTTCTGAGTTCACCTTTGAAAGGAAAGTTGGTACGTAAAATGGAGATTTGGGGAAGAAGGACTGAGCCTGTATCCTTTAACAAGGAGCTTGATGAAGGCGAGTAATATGGTTATGCTGGGATAGGATGTTTTGGGTTAAAAAGTTAAGATATCACCGCGTAGGTATAAATCACACCACAGCGTTCTAAACAGAGGGAAGAAAATGATTATAAGAGGGAAGAAGAAGAAGAAGAAGAAGAAGAAGAAGAAGAAGAAGAAGAAGAAGAAGAAGAAGAAGAAGAAGAAGAAGAAGAAGAAGAAGAAGAAGAAGAAGAAGAAGAAGAAGAAGAAAAAAAGAAAGAAAGAACGAAAGAAAGAAAGAAAGAAGAAGAATAAGAAGAAGAAGAAGAAGAAGAAGAAGAAGAAGAAGAAGAAGAAGAAGAAGAAGAAGAAGAAGAAGAAGAAGAAGAAGAAGAAGAAGAAGAAGAAGAAGAAGAAGAAGAAAAAGAAGAAGAAGAAGAAGAAGAAGAAAAAGAAGAAGAAGAAGAAGAAGAAGAACAAGAAGAAGAACAAGAAGAAAAAAGAAAGAAGAAGAAGAAGAAGAAGAAGAAGAAGAAGAAGAAGAAGAAGAAGAAGAAGAAGAAGAAGAAGAAGAAGAAGAAGAAGAAGAAGAAGAAGAAGAAGAAGAAGAAGAAGAAGAAGAAGAAATACTACCGATGTTTGGAGAAAACGATAATGTCGTATTTGGTTCAGGGAAGAAAAGTCAGGGGTGGACTATAATGATGATTGACACTTTATATCATGGGATTCCTCAGCATGAATTTTAAACCTGCATGCACATATCCAAGGAAACAGGTGTCTTTTCTGTGTGCCGTGACAAGAGCAACGTTCTGTGGTTGACCTAATACAAGTAGTTATAGAGGTCTATTTTGGGTAGTATCCGATGCTGTAAGTGCTCATGGTGCCGCGTGGTGCCATCGCCTGCAATGGACTCTCGCATCGTATGCAAGGGGAAATAATTTTGACATATGACGCTGAACATTGTTTAATTTTTTTTTTTTTTTTTAAACTTTTTAAAGAAAATACGAAAAGCAGATTTTCGTGCTGATATGCCAGTTAAGGGGGTTTATTTGCCACTGGCTCTTGATGTTGGCCGTAACTAGGCTACTATTGTGGGTGGCCTGATACACAAGTATGCGTTGTCTTTGATGTCTTAGGTTTATCGCAATTGCTAGTATATTTTACATGGTCAAAGTATCTCATTTGTTGTCTACCCATAAAGTTCATAATTTGTTCTCCTGATATCTACATTCCTAAGTCGGTCTCTCCTCGGCAAACCTTGGATAGTTGGTAAACGTTTCATTTCTGTCAAGACTGTTTTCCTTCTTTCTTCTGAAGACTGTGTACATGCTTTCCAACTATATTGTCTAAAAAAAATTTCGAAAACGTCTGAACTAAACCTTCACCTTCAAAAGCCTTCTTTACCTCTTCTCTGATTCCAGGAAATGGTGCTTTATTAATATCCTACCCCAAACAGAGAAAAAAAGATTAGGCAACAGATGGGTAGACTTTAAACAGACAAACGTCAACAGGTAAATAAACGGGCAGAGAAATGCAGACAGGACAGGTAAACGGTGATTCAGACGTAGATTATACAGATAGATACCCATGCAGATAGGCGGGATAGGCATGCAGATAGATAGCATGATAGATAGATAGATAGATAGATAGACTAGATAGATAGATAGATAGATAGAGATAGATAGATAGATAGAATAGAAGCTAGATAGATAGATAGAGATAGATAGATAGATAGAGAGATAGATTAGATAGATAGACGTGCGATAGATTAGATTAGATTAGATAGATAGATAGATAGAGAGATAGAGAGATAGATAGACAGATAGATAGATAGGATAGATAGATAGATAGATAGATTAGATAGATAGGATAGATAGATTAGATAGATAGATCGATAGATAGAGAGATAGATAGATAGATAGATAGATAGATAGATAGATAGATAGATAGATAGATAGATAAGATAGGATTCATAGATAGATAGATA
>CAJHNH020000985.1:150156-210851 GCA_905116865.2 Candidula unifasciata | reverse complement strand
CGATATAATCCAGGTGCTCATTTAACCCCTGCGACTGGTCTCCTTTCCTGGCATTACTTAAAAGCCCCCATCAAGTGATTTAAATATTTGTTAGCTGAAGTAAACTAATATGCACAAAGACACTTGAACCTAAGTACACAATTTACTCGAGTAATGTTGTTACGACATCAAAAAGATTTATTTTAATAAATCGAAATTAAAATAAAATGAACGTGTTTAGGCTAGTAGAGTTGGGATGATGTTATAGATGACATTAAAGTTGTACATAACTTAGCTCATCAGGACAGTTCTCGGCTTGAGACCCTGCCTATCTTTTCCAGTTTGTCGTCCTCACTGCTTTCTGCAGGTCGTTACACTCGACGGTCGGCAAATAATGGATGCCTACTAGTCCCTGCCCAATGTGGGAACTGGAGAATGAAGAAACAAGCGCATATTTGTAGTATCTGCTCTAGATGTACACTAAGCATGTATATTATACTAACATCAAGCATGTTTATTTAAATAAAACATTTCATCCCTCCCTCATGCTCACATTCACTCCTGTCCAATTTGGAAGGGCTTATGTCTCACATTCCAACTGTTACATCTTCTGCCTTCCTCTACACGTCCAGTAATGATAGTCAAGTCTTCTACGTCAGGTGCCATCTCTCGTACAGACTCAAAATGACAATCAGTCAGACAGAACCAGTTCTGGAATCTATGCTTGGAACAATCGACGCGCCCAGAATGCTAACAATAGTTCTGGGGCGAATCAAATAACAAATCTTGTGGATTTACTCTCCGGGATCAATCTCCGCATTAGCCTCCCGAGAGTTAAACACATTTCAGTGTGTTAGCTGTATGTAATACAGATTCACATTAACCACACGTGAAAAGATTGCCAAAGTTATCTTCACGCTTGTGATTTCAAAAACATGATAGTTCATTAAATTTCAATGGCAACAACAACATTTAGGTTTTACAACATTGAAACACATGTGCACGAAAAAACATTCATGACACTATCAAATAGGAAATAAAGCAATGTGACAGTGCCCTACGAGAATGAAGAAATGTCCGCCTAGGAGTACTACAAAGTGATGAAGACACACGCTTGAGCAAAAAGACAGATCTCTATCATAAAATATAGATGTGAACCTAATTTCGATCTTACCTGGAAAAATGAAATCACGATGCCAAAAGTTCTGTCTCAAGCTTAGGTTAAGCCCAACAGATGGCATGTGCTCGACAGGATCTCATTTACCAGACCTATAGTTCACCCCTTTATAACTTTTATCAAGCTCCTCCTACATTACGTCTAAAATCATTCTCATTAACGGATATCATAGCTCCTCCCTTGTGGGTAAGTTTATTCGCTGTCAGTCAGTGACTGTACAACAATTGTTTAAATTCCCACGCTAGGATCTCCTGGTCAATTCATCTGACAGAGCAAATAGGACAAGTCACACCTCCGGCCTACTTCACCTGCCTTCACAATAAAATCAGACGGTGTCAATCCTTCTGTTAACACTTTCTGCTCACCATGTCAATAGTGACCGTCGGACCTGCCGTCGAGTTAGGTAACCTCAGGGGGAATTAAACACAATTAGCCGGAGTTAGCTGCTCCTAAAAGTCTGGCTAGGAGATAACATTTCTGACACCAACAGATGGTGTGCAAATCTCCAGTCAGTAAGTCTGCTTGGTCAGTCTTATCTCTGTACCTTAACACTTAACGTCTGGGGAAAAGTTTTAGTGTGTGATATCGCCAACATCCCAGGAGAATTAAATGCTTGTTCATTTCGCCTACTTAAAATAAAGAATGTATCCAAATCCCTATTTTCCTGTATACTTTCAAAATACAAAGAAATAAAAGTAGGTTAAGGAAAGACCTTCTGAAGTCACCGCGCGTATTGTCACAGAACCTCCCCCTTAAGTTCGGTCACCCTGACCGCACATCTGCACGCTCTGTGGCTTCCAAGAATTTCAAGTCCTCCTTATCATAACTGCCCATAAGTTTTCTGTTTCCAGTATTCTTTATGGCAGTGGGAATTTCTGCACTCGTCTGCAGACATCCCATGTCCTTTCCTCCAGGATAATTCAATACTGTCATTGATCCTGGTAATGAGCGGGTATTCCAAGCAGTCGCTCAGTAATGTCCCTTTGTCCGGAGGTTCCTCCTTCCATCGGATAATCAAAGATCCATGCTTTGTCAACGGGACTCCTCTGCGCCGATGACTGACTGACAACCTCTGTGCGTTTCCTCACTTCGCCGCGCCCTATCTGCCTAGGGAGAGCCTGAAGTGTTCTACTAAAAGGATTAGTCGCAGTCAGGTTGGATCCTCTTCTCCTCAGTCCACAGATTCTTGAAAAATCTGTTACAAATCTCCTCTTAAAACGAGGGATATCTTCACTCATCGTTATCCCACGAAGTGAGTGCCACTTACCACTAACAATTTCTCTGAAGAGTGTCCATTTGTTGCCTCTTTGGTGCATTCTGTCTTTACCTTGCCAAATTGTCAGGGTGGAATTGTCTTTAACAAAGATCAGTCCAGAGTCAGAGCACGAAATCAAGTCAGGGTATACAGTCAAATCAGTAAAAAACTCAGGGTTTCCTGTAGACTGTGATGTGGAATTTCTTCGCAATGAAGTTTCCACCACCAGCTGAGATACTCCTGTCACTTCCTTCGAAGCAAAGAGTACTACAAGACCAGAATGTTGGGGTTCCCTACTATTCACGGCTTGTTCTGCTTCAGGGTCCTTCATCAGAGGTATCCCTGTCGCCCCAGCTGTACAAGGCAGCAGAGACAAGTTGTCTCCCTGCTCACGAAAAGTATTTTCTTCTTCGATAATGGCAAACACTTCTGTCTGTCCATTATCGACGTGCACAGGCCTAGCAGAATTGTCCTGTTTATGTCGAGTCTCTAAGATCGTCAAGACGTCCAGGGAACTCTCCTCCTCATCTGCTATATTCACATTGGTCTGGCTTTCATATGCCAAGTCCAGTGAAAGCAAATCAGGAGGTGTGTTGCCGCCATCGCAGTCAACTCCTTCGGGTGCAAAGTCAGAACTAACACATTCCATTAGGCATGCGGCCGCATCCAAGGAAATAGGGGACACAGGTTCAGCGTTATTCCCTACATCAGTCTGCTTTAATTCCTCTTCTTGCATGAAGGGACCAAAGGGGATATGGGAGTTGGGTAAGTCTTTGCCCTCGTCCTCATTAATGTCTGGTGTGACAGTCGAACCGCTATGTCTACGGTTACAACCGTTATCACGCTTGTCACTACTGTCAGGTTCGCTCTCATTTATCTCGTCTGAGGTAATGGGAGTAAGGGGTTCCAGCAATGTAGATCTGGTCCCTTTAGAAGATTTCTGCTTCTTGTTCCATCTTTTCCTTTTAGGCTTAAGAATGGAAGTTAAGGGGTCCAGCAATGTAGATCTGGTTGTCCCTAAAGAAGAGTTCTCCTTGTTGCCTCTTTTCTCGGTAGGAATAAGAGGTGTGAGATACTGTCCTCCGGTTTTTATGTTTTCTTCCTTAGCTGTTGAGTTTGGCCAAGGAGTGCTCACCACAATGGTTAGATAGTTTGCCCCCACCATACCTGCTTGAGTTTCAGCCTGAGGTATTGGTTTTTCCTCGCATATACTCGCAGTTTCCTCAACGCTAATGTTTTCTGCTTGCTGTTTTATCCTATCTTTTTCTGCCCTCTCAAGTAGCAGTTTTCGATGAATTTCTTCACTCTTACGCCGCATCCTTTCAGCAAATCCTTCCTGAATACACTCTATCTCTCTTTCTAATTCTTCTCTTATAAGCTGTATGTCTCTTTCATACTCTACTTTCCTTAGCTGTTCCTCTCTTTCATACTCTTCTTTCCTAAGCTGTTCCTGCCTATTATATTCTTCTAGCTCCAACTGGCGCTTTTTCTCTGCAGCATTACGGGCAACCATATAATCAAAAGTATCCATCTGGCATTTAATATATGTTTCTAACTGTGCCCCTACTCTACCCTCAGCTACCCCGAATTTCCTTACATCTTTTTGGTACTCGGTACGTAAGTCCATTATATCTATCAGATCTATCCAGAGATAAATGTAATACTTCCTCGAGTCAGGATAAGAAGGATATGTCAGAGCAAAGTACAGTGAACTGGGCACCAGAGTAGACTATGACAGCCGCACAAAGATGTATATGATGCAAAGCAGCCTACCAGAATAACAGCCTATTAGAATACTATAGCAGCAAAAAGACAAACCTATCAATGATCAAAGCGATGTTACACTCAGTCACTAATTATTAATCTCAATGATATGATGTCAGCATGTAATATGTTCTACAATCTATATCAAATGAAATATGCAAGCAAAAAAAAAATCATCAATTCATCAACTCTAACTAAGCACTATAGATTAAACAATCAATGTTCATGAAATGTTCAATGATAGACAGTTAACTCATATGATTTCATCAATTAAATACTTTTACAGTTATTATAATTCTAATCTTCCCAGTTACCAATTACTAAGTATGATTTTAGTCTAAGAACTGGATGAAGAGTTAAAATGAAATCTATGAAATTAAACTTCTTTTTCGTTAGTCTAGGGTCTGCCGGGTTTGATCGCTGGCGGGACGCCACTTGTGTCAAGTTTTAATTCTAGAGAGCGACACAATTGTTACGTGATGTTATAAACCCCGAGACGAGATACCCAATTGTCGCTCGATGTTATAAATTCCCAGACGAGATCTCCAATTGTCGGTGGGTTCTATGCCGGGACGAGATCCCCAATTGTCGCGCGCCCACGTGGGTAAATACACTGATATAGTGAGGGTGTGGGTTTGAACCTTAACAATGCCCACCCACGTGAGAAACTGGACTATTATCTAAGCTATGTTGATCCTAGACAGTCCTGGATAGCCAAGAAAACAGCGAGTGGCTCGTTCCATGAAATGAAAGTTGCTGTACTTGTATCCACAGGAGAAGGAGAAGGGATAGATAGATATCTGGATACACCCACTGCGATATAATCCAGGTGCTCATTTAACCCCTGCGACTGGTCTCCTTTCCTGGCATTACTTAAAAGCCCCCATCAAGTGATTTAAATATTTGTTAGCTGAAGTAAACTAATATGCACAAAGACACTTGAACCTAAGTACACAATTTACTCGAGTAATGTTGTTACGACATCAAAAAGATTTATTTTAATAAATCGAAATTAAAATAAAATGAACTTGTTTAGGCTAGTAGAGTTGGGATGATGTTATAGATGACATTAAAGTTGTACATAACTTAGCTCATCAGGACAGTTCTCGGCTTGAGACCCTGCCTATCTTTTCCAGTTTGTCGTCCTCACTGCTTTCTGCAGGTCGTTACACTCGACGGTCGGCAAATAATGGATGCCTACTAGTCCCTGCCCAATGTGGGAACTGGAGAATGAAGAAACAAGCGCATATTTGTAGTATCTGCTCTAGATGTACACTAAGCATGTATATTATACTAACATCAAGCATGTTTATTTAAATAAAACATTTCATCTCTCCCTCATGCTCACATTCACTCCTGTCCAATTTGGAAGGGCTTATGTCTCACATTCCAACTGTTACATCTTCTGCCTTCCTCTACACGTCCAGTAATGATAGTCAAGTCTTCTACGTCAGGTGCCATCTCTCGTACAGACTCAAAATGACAATCAGTCAGACAGAACCAGTTCTGGAATCTATGCTTGGAACAATCGACGCGCCCAGAATGCTAACAATAGTTCTGGGGCGAATCAAATAACAAATCTCTTGGGTTTACTCTCCGGGATCAATCTCCGCATTAGCCTCCCGAGAGTTAAACACATTTCAGTGTGTTAGCTGTATGTAATACAGATTCACATTAACCACACGTGAAAAGATTGCCAAAGTTATCTTCACGCTTGTGATTTCAAAAACATGATAGTTCATTAAATTTCAATGGCAACAACAACATTTAGGTTTTACAACATTGAAACACATGTGCCCGAAAAACATTCATGACACTATCAAATAGGAAATAAAGCAATGTGACAGTGCCCTACGAGAATGAAGAAATGTCCGCCTAGGAGTACTACAAAGTGATGAAGACACACACTTGAGCAAAAAGACAGATCTCTATCATAAAATATAGATGTGAACCTAATTTCGATCTTACCTGGAAAAATGAAATCACGATGCCAAAAGTTCTGTCTCAAGCTTAGGTTAAGCCCAACAGATGGCATGTGCTCGACAGGATCTCATTTACCAGACCTATAGTTCACCCCTTTATAACTTTTTATCAAGCTCCTCCTACATTACGTCTAAAATCATTCTCATTAACGGATATCATAGCTCCTCCCTTGTGGGTAAGTTTATTCGCTGTCAGTCAGTGACTGTACAACAATTGTTTAAATTCCCACGCTAGGATCTCCTGGTCAATTCATCTGACAGAGCAAATAGGACAAGTCACACCTCCGGCCTACTTCACCTGCCTTCACAATAAAATCAGACGGTGTCAATCCTTCTGTTAACACTTTCTGCTCACCATGTCAATAGTGACCGTCGGACCTGCCGTCGAGTTAGGTAACCTCAGGGGGAATTAAACACAATTAGCCGGAGTTAGCTGCTCCTAAAAGTCTGGCTAGGAGATAACATTTCTGACACCAACAGATGGTGTGCAAATCTCCAGTCAGTAAGTCTGCTTGGTCAGTCTTATCTCTGTACCTTAACACTTAACGTCTGGGGAAAAGTTTTAGTGTGTGATATCGCCAACATCCCAGGAGAATTAAATGCTTGTTCATTTCGCCTACTTAAAATAAAGAATGTATCCAAATCCCTATTTTCCTGTATACTTTCAAAATACAAAGAAATAAAAGTATGCTAAGGAAAGACCTTCTGAAGTCACCGCGCGTATTGTCACAGTGATCGTCTCCGGTGCTACAGAGCCTGTGCAATGATCTGAACCTGAGTTGGAAGAAATACAGATTACTTTTGGGTTACTATCTGTGTGCCATGATGTTGATCCGTTGTTCAAAAGCTGGAAGAAAGTGCTTATTAACAGGCTGCCTGCCAGCTTTCAATAATTTGCATTGAACGGTTGCCAGGTTACAGTTTTTTGTTTTAAATGTGGCTAGCACTTTTGGAATAAACAGCTAGATGCATTGTGAGTAACTAATGAATACTGCTGTGGAAACACCGATTTAAAAAAAAAAAAAGTATAAACACCAATAAGAAGAGACACACGAGATTATTCTGGTCATGTGATGCGGAAACCGCTGTTAAAGATTTCGTCGCAACTTGAAACAATCACAGTAAAGGATGTGGAAGCAGACGGGACAAATTATGCCGGACCATATATGAGAAGATCTCATAGAACATCATCATCAATATAGAAAGTCGACGGTTCCCAGATTAACGCTCATAGAGAAGGACACAATCTTAGTTGTATGACAATTATTGCAATGATGATGATAACGATGTTGCTGTAAAATAGTGAAAAAATACTAAAGCTCAACATATACATGACGCTATTACCAAGAAATTAATCAAATGAACCCCGACAAAAGACCTCAGTTATGCTCTCAAATTTAAAAAAAAAGAAAATTGAGAAATCTTGCACGTTTAAATAACCATGTTTTCACGTGGTTTTAGATTCCACACAATAGGTTTCTAATTTACAATCGCACAGCGACAAGTTTCTTTAATCTATGCCCGACTAAAAAAAAACCCACCCAGAATATGCAGTAACTGACACAAATCGTTTACTCAAAACACAAGCGTTAAGACTGTTTTGAAAAAATCATATTACATATGAAGCAACGAGTGGCTATAATTTTGACAGCTTATTCTGCATACAATGAAATACCTTGTTCATCTAACTTACTGGAGGCTAGTGCCGGAGACTGACGACCTGCGTGTGAAACGCCTCTAAACTGAGTAACAATTATGTGAATGGTATAGATCGATCTGCACTCAATGGGTAATGTGGTCAACATAATGCCGGCTGCTTTACTTCTCAGAACTTTAACCCGTGCCCATTTAAGGCTGAGAATCTCTGTGAGCCAATGTCCTTTCTGAAACAAAGTCTGCCTCTGTCAGGACCTGAACTCACGACCTCACGATCTGTAGGCGAGCATCTACCCACTACACAACAATATCTCCCACACACATATATGTCTGCAGTTAAAAAACACAAGCGCACGCACACACACACACACACACACACACACACACATGCACACAAACACCCAATGGAATACACTTACCATGCCGGCAAAGACGCCACATACACCAATAATGAAAAGTATATTGAAGACAGCCGATCCAACTATTGTTCCCACTCCCACGTCGCTCTTGGCAAAGAATACCCCTGCAAATAATAAACAATGTAAAAAATATATTGCATTTTTAGGCGGAAGGGGACTGCAGCGTTTCATATTGTTATAAAAATTTGGGATCAAATAGTCTATTGTCTGTCAGTCATCTGGTCGGCTTTTATATTTCGGTCTTGTGTTGGACAGTGTGTTCATGTCTCTGTCTTTTTGTATGGGTAAATGTTTCTCTGTCCATTTGTTGCTATACAGCCATTCACGGTTCATCAAACCACACATGCGTATACCTATCTAAAAATCATATATCTATCTTTATGTCTAACTATCTACTTATCTGTTTGTATGTCTATGCATCTACTTATCTATCTGTATGCGTATCTATCTGACAATCCATCCATCCATCTAACCATCTATCCATAACTGTATTCAAGGAATTAAGTGGAAGAGAAGAATATTAGACGGGCCTGAGTGCCTAATTCCAAACCCTTTAAAAAAAAGTTTGTTCGTTGGATCGTTCGTTACATCCACCTATCTACCTATCCACCTACCTACCTCCAAATCTATCTATCTATCTATCTATCTATCTATCTATCTATCTATCTATCTATCTATCTATCTATCTATCTATCTATCTATCTATCTATCTATCTATCTATCTATCTATCTATCTATCTATCTATCTATCTATCTATCTATCTATCTATCTATCTATCTATCTATCTATCTATCTATCTATCTATCTATCTATCTATCTATCTATCTATCTATCTATCTATCTATCTATCTATCTATCTATCTATCTATCTATCTATCTATCTATCTATCTATCTGTCTGTCTGTCTGTCTGTCTGTCTGTCTGTCTGTCTGTCTGTCTGTCTGTCTGTCTGTCTGTCTGTCTGTCTGTCTGTCTGTCTGTCTGTCTGTCTGTCTGTCTGTCTGTCTGTCTGTCTGTCTGTCTGTCTGTCTGTCTGTCTGTCTGTCTGTCTGTCTATCTATCTATCTATCTATCTATCTATCTATCTATCTATCTATCTATCTATCTATCTATCTATCTATCTATCTATCTATCTATCTATCTATCTATCTATCTATCTATCTAATCTAATCTATCTATCTATCTATCTATCTATCTATCTATCTATCTATCTATCTATCTATCTATCTATCTATCTATCTATCTATCTGTCTGTCGGTCGGTCGGTCGGTCGGTCGGTCGGTCGGTCGGTCGGTCGGTCGGTCGGTCGGTCGGTCGGTCGGTCGGTCGGTCGGTCGGTCGGTCTGTCTGTCTGTCTGTCTGTCTGTCTGTCTGTCTGTCGGTCGGTCGGTCGGTCGGTCGGTTGGTCTGTCTGTCGGCCGGTCGGTCGGTCTGTCTGCCTGTGTGTCGGTCGGTCGGTCGATCTGTCTGTCTGTCTGTCTAAGCATTTTGTTATTGCCACCAAGATTTATTATAGTTAGTATTACAACTGTTTTAAAATATAGGTAAAAATGTGAGCACATTGTAACTGTGATGTTGTTAATGTGTTCTATTATTACTATTATTTTTTTTTAAATTATATCCTAAACTGATAAGTGGATGGAATAGTGCATGGAAGGAATGAGGTCAGAAGGGTAGGATGTAAGACGGACTTGTGTGCCCAATTCTCTCCCCCCTGAAAATAAAGTGTGTTCATTTGTTCGTTCGCTCTTTCTGTCTGTGTAACGTGTACGGAAAATATCATATAATACATATAACCCTCTTTACAATGAGTGGTCTCTCGTGTTATAACATGTTTTGGGGTCTCTAGATGCGTTCTCACAAGTCTGGTTTTTTTAAACTGACCCCTTTTTATCAGTTCCTTGATCCAGATGAGGCTCTTGAATAATGACACAAGACATTGCTTCGTCTATTTGATTAATGAGCACCAGTAAAGAAAGTTCCAGTGAAACATCAGTGGAAATCCGATGGATTACACACAAAGTAATAGGAGATTTGAGAGAGATCGTGGCAGGACAAATGCAAATAAAGATGTTGGCATACATCAAAATCTGGGTAACAAAGCCTAGCATGTCATATGAAAGGCAAACATGACTGTGTATACACACACACACACACACACACACACACACACACACACACACACACACATCTGACACACTCATACGCACACACACGCATACACGCACACACACGCAAACACACACACGCACACACACACACAACACAAATCATAAATTAGTAATAGACAAGTTTAAGGGTGGACGTAGATGCAATAAATCGCACGCATTTGAGTATAATGGGACCAGTTCAAAGGGAGCGAAGAAATAGTAGAAACATCTTGGCAACAACTAGTATGATCAGTAATAAGGCATGGCGTCACTGGACACATCATGACAAGGTACCAGCACAGAATCACCAAAATGGCATAGAAATGGGAAGCAAAGAGATTAAGCAGGTGAGGACGGCTCCCCCAACAAATTAGGTCTAACGTTGATGAGAAATGCCAACGCAGCTGACTGGATTCCATCCATGCCCTTGAACTGATTGTACAGGGCAGAATAAAATTAACGAACATACTGCAAGCCTTGGGTGACATATAATTGCACAAAAGTAAAATGAATGAATTTAGTTTGCCATTGCTTACTGGACGGTCGGCTTTCTTGATACCACTGTCGAAACCAACGCAAGGCGTATGGCCCGCAGCTGTGATCGAACCCGACATCCCGGCATTACGAAGCCTTTTGCATCGACTTAGCCCTAGAGCCGACTTAATCTAAGGACTTAAACAAATTTCCACTGAGCAAGCAGTTATGCATTCTGCTCAATTCACAAAACTAGCTGTCTATCATTCACATTACTTCCTTGTATCTCTCATTTTTCCTTTGTATTTCGCCATTACTCATGAGGTACATAAAACGCCACCTTGTCTTTCCTTAGGTTAAACATCTCATCAAATATTTATATAATAATTTCACTGGCGACAGGACATGAAAAGCCTCGTGGCTCAAAGCAGACTGATTCACATACAAAGCAAATCCCAGCCAAATGACATCTACAACTCCTGACACGTCCTCGTCTAGCTTGCGTCTACAAGGCCCAGTTAGCAACAGACTGGATTCAGATCTTATATTGATTGCTTCTGGCGTTAGTTATTTCCACCGTCTCTTTCTGTCTGACGCTATATGGGTTTGTAATGCGACCTTAATAGATTGACGAAGAAAAGTAATGTGTTGCCTGGTGCGTATAATGTCGCTGGTTCATGTTAAACGAAGTTTTTGAATATGTAGGGTATGTTAGGACCTAATGCGGCCTACGGACGTTTTTCAATTACCCTTAATTACCCCTCATGAACTGTGTTCTTATTTGCTCGTTAAAGATGATTTAAGACCAGGCAGTCGAGTTTATTGCATCTAGTTCAGTCGGAATCTCAGTGAACTGCTCTTGGTCTTCAGCCAAGGGTGTCACACAGAGCATCAACCCCATGGCTCTTACAGGATACTTCGAAATCTTGCTCTGGTGACATGGCTAGGTTTTTTGGTGAATTTCACGGTAATTGGCCCAACTGAACACTTAGAGACCTTTCATTCACAACTTGTAAGGCTAGTCTACGTCGAGAGGGTTGTGATCATTCCATTGTTCAATTGTATTAACGGTGGTAAGGGAGCTTGAAAAAAAAGGGGGGGGGGGGGGCTATGGGCTGCCTTTGGCCTGTTGTTATACATGGCTGGCAGTCGATACTGTCTGCTTGGTTTTCTGGACATCGTCGAGCGTCTAATATTTGACACCCCTGTAACATGAACTATCTAGTCCAAATACTACAATGTCTGGGCCGCTTACAGGGAATAGCACCGTAAAAAAAAAATAAAAAAAAGAATCGTTCATTCTAAAACAAGGTGATGCCGTCCAAAAACAAACCTAATACCTTCTGATCCTCAGTCAAACGGCTTGGCAACTGCATTACTGCCCCCCCCCCCAGCCCCCCTCGAACATATTACATCTCCACAACTCAGATACACAAGGTCGTAGATCTAGTCATTTAATAGCACGTGATGAATATATTAAATTCGTTTTAAAGACAAGCAGATATCAGAAACATTGCCATATAAATATCGCGCCATCTACAAATTACTTGCATACGTTCAACATAAGAGTTGAGTCAAGAATTGACATCACAGCACTCGAGGCATTCCACCTGCATGCTCTGTCCTCATCTTCAGCAGCTAGCGCCGAGTTACAATACTGATGGTACCGGTCACAATCTGGTTATATGTCCGTCTTGCCTTTCCTCTAAGTGTAGTGAGCAGGCCAGACTCAGGTTACACCCAGATGCCTCATTCTCTCCAGGCCATAACAATCTTCTATCTTTACTGGTTCAGTTGATTGTTGGCATGTATCAGTTCACCACCCAGTGGTGCAGATCCATCAAATCTGTCTGCCTGTTCATTACCCACCACACCGGCATAGTCTGGAAAAAAGATCTGAAGTATACATACTATTCGTGACCTTTCAAGTGAAGCTTGCCACTCTGCTCGAAGCATATCTTTCTTCACCTTTCTCAGCGTGCTTTAAGCCCGTCTCTCTAGCGTAGTTGGCTAAACCTGATTGCGCGGTGAGCGGGTGACGAACTCCTTGTGGTCCGGGTTCACTCCCGGGGGTGGCCAGAAAAGCCACATTTCTCCCAGATTTACGGTATTTGAAATGGAATCAAGGCCGAAAGGTTGCGATATCCAAAATACCGAGCCTAAGGGTTGACAACTCATGGCTTCTGGATACTAAAACAAACAAACAAACTCAGCGTGCTTTCAGAGTCAGTTACAAATTACGACATATGTATGCATTTTGTTCTCTAGCCACCGGAGAGCTGCAGTTACCGCCTCTTTTGTTCAACATTAGAGAAAATAGACACAGAGTAATTGTTTTCTGAACTAAGTTGCACTTAATAACCGAATATTTTTTTAGACAAATCGATACTTAATGGATACGTATTGAAGCTCGATGAATAAGACAGTGTAAATGGCCCTTGCCATGGCTTTGATGCATAGGACAATGTAAAGAATGATTCTCTCATTGTTAATGTTCTGTATACCCACATCTTATAAAGTAATAAGCGCTGGTGGGATGACATGGCCACGACATCACTATGAAACTAATCAACAATCGATGGACTTGGGAGCCAAGGTCAACTTGGTAACAATAGCAACAATCTGTCGAGGTGCTGATTTGAACCCAAAACATTATGCCAGCGTACAAGCTTCTGATCTTTTCGATACGTTTTACATTCTATATATGACGTGGCCAATAGCCCACTGCTTTGAATATGGTGAGCCACACAATCTTTCTGCATGCACACACACACACACACACACACACACACACGCGCGCGCGCGCGCGCGCAGCTGCATATGTTCAGTTGTATGTTATATTTAACTCATACACAATACGATATAGTCAATATTAGTTAATTAGTTAATTTGTTGGTCGACAGGTTATCTTCATCGCACATCGAACCATCCAGTCCATAAGTGCTCAGATCTCCGCTTCAGTATCTCCCTCAGTGGTAGTGGCTTATGACACCAATTATGTGTTGATTTACTATTCTTCTTCAGGCCCCTGTGTAGCGCTATTGTTTGGTTTCACCCCTCCTTGTGTTATTTTCGTGTAGTCTCGTCAGTGCTACAAGTGCTACAGATTCACAATCTTTACTTCGTTTGTTTAATCGAGCTGCCTCTCTGAGGGTGTTCAATCTATGAGCCCTGTCCACTGCCCGCGTGAGCATCACTTGCAAGTCTGTCAGCTAGTTCATTGTCCTTTACACCAAAAAATATGAAGCTGGTCTTTGTCAGCCAAGATCCGTTCAGGGACTCCACCCATTGTCTTCGTATGCAACACTTCTCGATCTTCCTGCGTATATTCTTTTGTCTATTCCACTTATATGCTGAAGAAGGCTCTATAGCCGCAACGGTCATGTTTTGTTTGTGTTTGTTATATGGTGAAGCTCGTTGATTTACTTTTCGTTCGGTTTTTATTATTTCCTTGAGTACATTCATTGAGTCAATGAAAAAACATGTACTGGTGAAAGTCCGTGTTTCTAGCCTTGCTTTAGTTGCTGTCACGATCTCCACAGTAAAATTGCTACCCGAGACATAGATGTCCAGTATCCCTTGACGTTTCGAATGACAGACCCGTCTGTGTAGATGATCACATCACCCTCACTGCAAAACTAAGAAAAAATATGTCTTCTTCTTCTTCTTCTTCTTCTTCTTCTTCTTCTTCTTCTTCTTCTTCTTCTTCTTCTTCTTCTTCTTCTTCTTCTTCTTCTTCTTCTTTCGTTCGCCTGAAATAAGTTATCTATATCATCAGTTTTGTCTCTTGTATAAATTTCACTGTCGTTTTTAGTTCATTCAGTGGTCTATAGAGTTTACGTTCCACTGTTCTTTCTGGCCAAAAGGTTTGCCTTAATGTGTCAAAATCGGTGCGGTCCTGAAGTACATGCTCTGCTGTCTGGGGCACATTTCCACAGGTGCACATGGCTGATACACCTATCTTGAATTTTGTGTACATGTGGTCACTGAATCGGTTGTGCCCTGTTCTGAGGCGGAGGATAATGACTTGTTCTGGTCTGTCCATAATAAAATAGTCGTCGTGTCCTGGGGCTGGTGGTTTCCTGATCGATTTAATGATTTTTTTTTTCTCTTGGTGGTATGTGACTGGTACATCCGGCTGCTCTTTTATCGCCCCTTCCCCTGCCAGTTGATCAGCTTTCTCATTTTCAGGCACTCCACAATGAGACGGTATCCACTGCATTACGACTCTTAGCTGAAGGCTGAGTTGTGTCAGCAGTGTTTGCAATTCTGTTAGTTTCCTAGACTGGAGGGCTTCAAGTACTGATTTAGCATCTGTCAGCATTACCACATACTGGGAGCCAAGATTGGTATTTAGCAGTTTCTCTGTAAATATCTTAATCGCCTTGGTTTCTACATCATAGTTATGGCAGTACTTTCCGGTTGGTACGCTGGACTTATCCCTAGTACGATCTGGGAATTCGATGTACACTCCAGCTCCACAATTTCTAACTGCACTTTCTGCGGACCCATCTGTATAGACTCTGACCCATTGTTCTTGTGGGTATTCTTCATCAATATAACAGGGTGGCCATTCTGCGTTGTACACTATCTTGCTCTTTCTTGTCAAGTATCCCTTCCACATTTGTCTGGATTTGTACCGTTAGTATACATTTTTCTCTCCATTGGGTCTGTTCCGGAATACTTTTAAGTGGGCAACCAATTTCTGGAAGGTCAGGAGTTTGTCTACATATTCTTTTTTCCTTGGTGCATAAAGCTGCTTCTTTTTAACAGTCCCAAGGCTAGGTTCTTAAATCTATTTTCCATCGGGTGATTTGGCATACTGAGAAACTTTTCAGCTTGTATTTGCAACTTTGTATCTCTGCGTTCTCTCAGTGCCTGTGTTTTCCCAGCTTTCTCCATTTCTAATATGGAGGTTGATTTCATCCCTCCTGTGATGACTCTGAGCGCTTGATTTTGAACTTTGTCCAACTCCTTTAATGTGGTACTAGATGCTGAACACCATGCATTTGACCCATATTCCAAGTGTGGTTGTATGCTCTGCTTGTATACTTTATTGAGTATTTTCCCATCGGCTCCCCATGTGGTTCCACTTAGTTTTCTTAGTATTGCTGTCTTCCTCCTGGCTTTGGTTGCTGCCTTGTTGATAAGTTTTCTCCATGTCAACCTGTTATCAGATGTGACTTAAACGTGTTCTTATTTGTATATGTATAATTTTGAAATTATACTTCCTGCTGTGTGCTTATGTAAGCTTTACACACATAAAGTTTTTTTTCTTTCGGTCGCTAGAGATTTCAGTATTGAGAAGCTAACGAGTGAAGCTTCTCGTTTGAACTGACATCTTCAAGGCAGAGAATCGTGTAGATAATTGCATGACAATGATGTTAAACTTACCGATAACTGATGTCATGAACTCGGGTGCCGAGCTTCCCGCCGCCATGAAAGTAGCACCTGCAACATCGGCTTGGAGTCCAAGATCTGAGGACAAAAGCGGAGATTTTGACAGACAAGTCTTAACTGAATATCCAAGGCGTGAGGACAAAAACTGACATGTGGACAGACAAGTCTTAACTGACTGTCCGATGTGTGAGGACAAAAACTGATATGTGGACAGCCACGTCTTAACTGACTGTCCAAGATCTACGGACAAAAGCGGAGATTTTGACAGACAAGTCTTAACTGAATGTCCAAGGTGTGAGGACAAAAACTGACATGTGGACAGACAAGTCTTAACTGAATGTCCAAGATCTGATGACAAAAACTGAGATGTGGACAGCAAGTCTTAACTGACTGTCCAAGGTGTGAGGACAAAAACTGACATGTGGACAGACAAGTCTTAACTGACTGTCCAATGTGTGAGGACAAAAACTGACATGTGGACAGACAAGTCTTAACTGACTGTCCAAGATCTACGGACAAAAGCGGAGATTTTGACAGACAAGTCCTAAGTTAAGTTCTAACTGACTGTCCAAGGCGGGAGGACAAAAACTGAGATGTTAACAGATAAGTTTTAACTCAATGTCCAAGATCTGAGGACAGAAACTGAGATGTTGACAGACAAGTCTTAACTCAATGTCCAAGATCTGAGGACATAAACTGAGATGTTGACAGACAAGTCTTAACTGAATGTCCAAGATCTGAGGACAAAAACTGAGATGTTGACAGACAAGTCTTAACTGACTGTCCAAGATCTGATGACATAAACTGACATGTGGACAGACACGTTTTAAATGACTGTCCAAGGTGTGAGGACAAAAACTGAGATGTTGACAGACAAGTTTTAACTGAATGTCAAAGATCTGAGAAATCGAAATGATTTGCATACTTAGGGAAAATGCAGTGTGACGCCGTACCAAAACGAGGGATGCACCAAATAAGGAACAGGACAAAGAGCACGAGGTAGACCAAGAACCATATGGAAAGTTAACATCAGAGAAACTCTACAACAGCGTGATATGTCTAAAGTCGAGACGGCTAGAAGAGCAGGAGTAGAACCATATAGAAATTCGACACATGAAGCGGTGAAAGAGGAAGGGAAGAACAAGGTTTTAGTCAGTTGGTTCCAGCTCTTTTTTCTAATTTCCGCACCCAATATAGAAATTGGGTCTGTCGTTTTCGACGTCTTCTTTCCTTTTAACTATTTATCAACAACGTTTGATTTGAAATTTTTGTCTCTTTTTCACTACACGTTTGTATCTATTCTAAACATGGTTTAAAAAAATCATCAATTATCCTATTCTCTAACAGAGTCACTGGGGCATAAACATGTACGAATATGACGCTTCATTTCTTTCTTTTAAGTCTTTTAATTAAATCACTGATTGGCCTTATCTGATTAGCGCATGAGGACTGTCTCTCCCCCCCCCCCCCGGGAGAAAATCAACACGTTGTCACTGCAGATCTCATCCTATTTGTCTGTTTCCCGGAATTTATATCGTATTTCCACAAGTATAGGACTCACTTATTTCCCAAAAATTTTACAGTAGGCGTTTTGTACAACGGAAGTAGATTCTCACCAAATGATTTGCTAGAAAATATTCCTTTTAGAGCCTCATTTGTGAATGTCGGTTTAAGGCTGATAAAAATGGTTCTCTTTCCGCCCCCGGCCACCCCCCCCCCTTCCCCCCCCCCCCCAAAAAAAAAAAAACAGCTATAAAATTAAAAGTTCTTTTCCGCTGTAATAGTTTTCGCGCACGTCTTAGCAATCACTGTTTCGCACTTGTTACATCTGGTTATGTTGTGCCCATTAATATTTGTGATAATATTTTCGAACAGTGGAGAATTCATTCAAATGCGAGTTCGATACTATATATAAGGACATACATGATGAAAACAGCAAGAGAAGGACAGGTACTTTTTGATTTGGAGAGCAAAACACAGATTATACTAGGAAATCATGACACATAGTTTTCACATGAAATCATGACATACATTTGAAAAATAGAATCATAGTGCTTAATTTTTATTAGGAAACAATGACACATAGTTTTTATAGCAGATAATTACATATTTTTTCCATAGATGACACATATATGTCATAGGAAATACAGTCCAAATGTTTTTCAAAGGAAATCAAGACACAGTTTCTATAAGAAATCAACTCAGATAACTTGCATGGGAAATCAAGATATACAGTTTCTATAAGAAATCAACTCAGATAACTTGCATGGGAAATCAAGATATACAGTTTCTATAAGAAATCAACTCAGATAACTTGCATGGGAAATCAAGATATACAGTTTCTATTGAGAGAGGTAAAAAATCTTCAGTTTCCGTAGAAAATTAAAAGACATAGTTTTTAAAGGACTTCAAAATACAAGGTGTTCATAGAAAAATCAAGATGTATAGTTTTCACAGTAAAATGAAGACACACAGTTGTTACTGGAAATCATGACATAGCTTTCAAAGGAAAACGAGACACGCCGCATTTTGATTAAAAGTGTATTTTGCCTGTGTAGATTGCTGTCTATTCGTCACATTGCAGCAATGAAGCAGATTGGGAGTTGTGCTGAATAAAGCAGTTTCCCAATTTGTGATGGAATATGTGGGCAATGACTCTGTTCTTCTTCACTCTGGCTCCAGTCACTTGCAGATTCCTCTTTCATGCACCGACAGTCAACACCACAAGTAAAAAAAATTATGACAGTGAAAGACACAATGCGGTTTCATTCTTTATTCTCCACTCGCTGTTTCTTCGGCAAGTATATGATGAGGTAACAAACGTTTATTCAGCTATACAAAGATACGGATAGACTTTAGCTTTTAGCCGAAAAACTTCCATTACACAATAGCAATTGAAAGAAACAAATTGTTCTCCATGACGGTGACGAACACAATCAACTGGCAGACGATTTCCGTCGGTCCTTGCTGCCTGTCCAGGTAAGGGGTTAGAAATTCAACAAATACATTCGGACGCAGACACATACTTCTCTGCTCTCCATGCAGTTTCTTGGCCCAAACAAAACTGTCCACATGCTCTTAATACGGCATTATATAATCTTCCACGGCCTACATATAATTATGCCCGCTTACGATTTCTCGTGTTCTCCGATTCACACTGGTTTCATTTGGCCAACATTTTCACCGTGCATCTCGGCTTTGCACTCGTTATATTTAAAGATCTCATTCATATTTATTACCTGACGTCATTCTTTCTGTAACATAACTTATCAAGGAGAAAATGGTTTCACTACAACGTGGTGCATAGTTAGTTAGTCTTGTATCCTTAATAGGACGTTACAAAACCAACCCCAACATTATTTCGGCTGTTGTGGTTTTAATATTCAAATTTACGTCCAGTAGTTTGCCGTTGCTCCTGGACGGTCAGCTCTAGGTACCACTGTCGAAACCAACGCAAGACAAACCGTCCGCAGCTGGGATGGAACCCAGTGCCCCGGCATTGCGAAGCGCGTTCGCAAAGACTAAGCCACAGACGAATATGGTTATTATACAAAAGTGTGTCTTAACTAATCATCACTCGAATTATAATGTTAACATTGTTTGTTCATTGTTCGTTTCAGAGATAATCTTCATCGCACATCGGACATGACCATAAGTGCTGCGATCTCCTCCTGAGTATGTCTTCAATTATGTTAACATTACCCGACCACCTTCACATGTAATCCGTTCTAGACAAGGTCCAGTAATCCGTGCTAGACAAGGTCTAGTAATCCGTGCTAGACAAGGTCCAGTAATCCGAGCTAGACAAGGTCCACCTTGAAATCCAATATAATACACGACAATCTAGTCTGTGATTGTATTTAGAACGCAAGATCATTAGCCGTCGTCAAACCGGCTTGCGATTCAGTGCGCAGTCTAGGCCCCAACATCCTATTGGACAGGATCTGCTTGGGGATACTAAATCATCCACATGGACATGTGAAAAAGGCAACAGTAAAGTCTTCTCACCCACGTCAACGATGTATCACGCATGTGATGCTGGACTCAGATATGTCTAGACCAATCGACGATAACAGGAGGACGTGGTCAGCATCACGTCGGCCTCCCAGCTTCCCAACATTTTTGGTAGGGTCTATACGCGAACCTAGGCAAATTCGCCGCCCTACCCCTCCCCTTCCCCCAACCCCTACCCTATCACGTCTTCGATCCTAGATGTTTGAGCTGACGGTAAGTATCTAAACGCATAGCTAGTTAGTCCAGATTATTCAAATTAGGACAGTATGATCTAAAGCAGAAATACACAAAAGCTTTTTTTAAAATGTAATTATCCTTCGAAAAGTGATAAACAGAAGTGATATGTGTATCTTGTTTTTAGCTTCACATTTACGTTTATTCATGATTGAGTACGAAGCAGTGAGCGAGACAATCTGTTGGCGTCAAGTGCGTCTGTAATGAGACCGCTCGAGAAGGTCTATCGAGATAGTGTCGAGGTTACATATACAATAATTCTATATCTCAGCCCCAATTAATTAATAATCATATTGACGAATTTGTGAATTTGGTTTTAAGTGGGTTGCCATTAACTCTTTGAGTCCCAGAGTGTTTAGCATCACAGGCCCAAGGGGTAGTCAAGAAAGACGTAAAATCGGCGCATTATGAGTTCATTGGGCTTCTAGGCAGTAACCTATGAACGTATCATACGTTCCTTGGGACTCAAAGAGTTAAGGAACCATATATGAAAGGATGAATCGGAATATTACTTCAACAAGTGTCTTACGGCAACCTCATTCCATACGCACTTAACAATGTTTGCTGAGGTAGAAAGAAGCTACAAGTTACTTGCATATCCTTTATATAAAAAGACATGAAACAATATCAAATCGAACAAAAAGTATATTCTTTACAGAAAGTTGCAGAACCAACCAAAGCTGTTCGTTGTGTGTAATTTTCCAAGGCAGTTTTGTTCAGTAGTTTTGTCTCTTGCTTTCTGAACAAACAGAGGATAAGTTGAGTTAGAACAACATATGTCTGGGAGTGAATGACTTTAATCTACCCTGGAGTTTTGAATTGTCTGGTATTACGTGTAACAAAGACTGCTGCTTTCTTTTGGTCACGTTTACTTGTTATGTCTTATACGTTTCCACATCCTAGAACATATGTCTGACATCCTAGTGCTTCCTCTTTCGATGCAGCAGCCGTCTCAGTGTGTCCATGCTCAACGTACTCAGCAGTTTTTGACAGTTATATTTTCTTTCTGTGCCCCGAAACCGGTTTCTGCATACATAACTTCAATTAATACTATCTTAAACAGATATTTCATCGTTTCTGACTCATTTGTCTCAACGTCCCCTAAACGCAGCTCATTCATTATGTCCGCCCTGTCCATAATTGTTCCTGTACTAACCACTGCAGACAGAGCGTGTCCCGGTGTGTACTGCCAGGGTAGTTTCTGGAGGCTATACTTCTGGAAGCTGTCAGTCCCTAAATAGGGAAGTATCCAAGTTTGAATCTTCATAAGCATGCTCAATATTATGTTATGTTATTACAGTCGACGTTACTAAACACTGGGCAGTCCCATGCGTGCTCAGACCTCCGATGTAACAGCCACTCCAAAGTACTTCTGTTAATTATTCCAACGAAAAGCTGGTTACAATTTCTCCTATCTCGGCCTCGGAGGCGACATAAACATACAACCTTACTACGCCTATCTCTACCGACTTAACATTCTATATGCCAGTTCTTACCATTACAGATGTGTTCCAGCGAGGGAACAAAGTAGTCTTCACAGACTCAACATTGCATGTGTCTGTTCTTACATTCACAGATGTATTCCAGTGAGGGAACAACGTAGTCATCACAGACTCAGCATTGTATGTGTCGGTTCTTACCTTCACAGATGTGCTCCAGCGAGGGAACAACGTAGTCATCACAGACTCAGCATTGTGTGTGTCCGTTCTTACCTTCACAGATGCGTTCCAGCGAGGGAACAAAATAGTCATCACAGACTCAACATTGTATGTGTCTGTTCTTACCTTCACAGATGTGTTCCAGCGAGGGAACAAAATAGTCATCACAGACTCAACATTGTATGTGTCCGTTCTTACCTTCACAGATGTGTTCCAGCGAGGGAACAAAATAGTCATCACAGACTCAACATTGTATGTGTCCGTTCTTACCTTCACAGATGCGTTCCAGCGAGGGAACAAAATAGTCATCACAGACTCAACATTGTATGTGTCTGTTCTTACCTTCACAGATGTGTTCCAGCGAGGGAACAAAATAGTCATCACAGACTCAACATTGTATGTGTCTGTTCTTACCTTCACAGATGTGTTCCAGCGAGGGAACAAAATAGTCATCACAGACTCAACATTGTATGTGTCCGTTCTTACCTTCACAGATGTGTTCCAGCGAGGGAACAACGTAGTCATCACAGACTCAACATTGTATGTGTCCGTTCTTACCTTCACAGATGTGTTCCAGCGAGGGAACAAAATAGTCATCACAGACTCAACATTGTATGTGTCCGTTCTTACCTTCACAGATGTGTTCCAGCGAGGGAACAAAATAGTCATCACAGACTCAACATTGTATGTGTCCGTTCTTACCTTCACAGATGTGTTCCAGCGAGGGAACAAAGTAATCATCACAGACGACAGCAAGGGCAGCAAACATGTACAGGGCCAGGAAGATGTGGATGACCACTCCTCCATCCTTGGTGTCCTGGAGCGTCATGAAGTTTGCCGGGAAGTTCTCCACGGATCTCGGCAAGCATGTTTTGTTGTCTGCAAAAGAACAGAATCATTATTGCTTGGTCTGGCCTAAATAAACATGAATTTATATCCGTCATATTTATAATTTATTATGTTTTTATATTTTGCTAAACAGCGTGGGTGTCTCTGCCTACACGCATTTGCCAGTTAGACATATCAGATACGGGTTTTAAAAACAAATTATTTAGAGGTAAAAAAAAAAAAAAAAAACTACATACATACACACACACACACACACACACACACACAGATAGACAAATACACACATATCACATTCACAAAAGTATATACTACGATTTTTTAGAAGAAAAAAAACCCCAGAAAGATTTGAGGTTAGATGAACCTATAACATCTGGATGCTAGCTCAGGTAAACAACAGTGTTTTTTGTGTGTGTGCGGCTCGCGGGTAACTTTTCGTTTCAGAGTATCTTAGTATTTTTTTTTAAACATATTTAATAAACATTTAATAAATATAAGACATTTAAATGGACAGTAAACACGGCAGCTAACTGGGAAGCAGTTCTGTGCACGAGACCTTTGACCTGCTCCCACACTAGAACCTGCATGTTATCGACCAGAATATGATGCTGCAAATCATGTGAGGTTAACTGGTAATTTCAGGCAAGAAATCAAATAATTATCAGTTGTTAGGTTCCTCTCCTTAGATTTATCGCAAGCATGGTAGAGAACGCTGATTCACGTGTATATGTAGATTCAAAAAATGATGTCATAGAATAATAGGCCATTCTATGTGACGCACCTAATCTGGTCATAATCGAAACCTAAATCCCTAACTCCTTTGGGGTTGTTGAGTGAACGTAGCGACTTTGTTTCCTACAGTGCCTGTCACTGAATAGCTGGTTAGGAATCTTGTGCTAAGAACAGGAACGTTGCTATCAGCAGCTCCTGTTGGAAGATAAACATCGCAATGCCCATCTGCTGTTCCTTCTTCTACCATTTTGTTGTCTTCTTCCACTAATTTTATATTTTGGAACAAAGTTCATGCACTCAATAAGGTTTTTTATTTTTATTTTAAAAATATTTTTTTTTTATTTTGTTTTTTTGTTTTTTTGTTTAGTAGAAATACCATGAACATTTACAACGCCTTCCAGTTGGAAGAATTCCGTAAATCTTTCTTCAAATTCCGTGAGCAAATTGTTTATTTGTTGTGTTTCTCGAGACTGGCAAATGTTTGATCCGTTCCCTCATCTTCCATAAAAGTGATTCTTTAGATCGCTCTTTCGTAGCGAAATCTTCCAATTAACATTTCTAAGCACACTCATAACTTTCATCAGAGATTTGTCTTTTACTTACAGGCTAACATTTTCTTCATTTAGCTTTTGATAATATTGCAAAGAAATGACCTTTTTAGTATCCATCCAGGGTCTTCTAAATCTTGATAACATTTTCTTCTGGATCCTTATACTTTGTATTTCTGGAAGAAGGCTCCTGAATCTTCTACAGTATAAAGCTCGCGTGAACTAACGTAAATTTGTGTGCAAAAAAGGTCTCCTTCTCAGCTCCCAATTCTTCAAGTTCAGTTAAAAAAATTACGTCTTTGTAATCTCCTGATACGAATCAAACCAACAATGGGGAATGCTGGGATCATATGGTCATCCGAGCTAGGAATTTATTTCCACATTGCACTTACTGCTGAATGATACAATGGTACGGTGTGAATGTAGATATATCGTTATCATCTTTGGAGAGTTAAACTTGGTACTAGATTGACCCATGACGAGTCCGATGTTCTAAAGGCCTTTTAGAAGCGAGTGAACATTGCGAAGATGCACACAGAACGTCACGGTCTGAAGACAATGGTGCTTAGAAGATTGACCTGGAGTTCCGGTGGGGGTTCAAAGCTCAGGGGAAATGCGAGAAGGACACACAATCAGATTAGTATTGGTACAATCGGGATATGAACTCTGCGTTGGCTGTTGAAGAAGGAGGCGAAGCATTTATGTGAATGCCCAGTGTGCTATGATGTTGGTTCTTAATCCACTTTAGCTCAGGAAATGACCCGAAGGTTGTTGTGATCCTCATCTAATTATAGTTTCCCTATCAGTTGACCATTTGATTAATAATTGACTGGGTACGCTGACAATGTTAATAATATCGTGACATACATTTTAGTACCATTATTCCAGACTTCATGGAGAAAAAAAAAGGCAGCAACGATAAAAATAATGTAAGCACACTTTAGTTATTCTTCAGAGTTTGGACATACTCAGATCTCAGAGGTTCAGGCCGCTGTGAGTAAAGTCTTGAACGAACGAACGAACAAATGAACAACCAAACACACATTATTTTCAACGGGTAAGAATTTAGTAAGCAAGCCCTTCAAACATATTTACAGCTTGCCTGATAATTTCTTGTACCTATCGTCGCTTTGTCCAAGCCTGCTTCTATAATAGTCGAGACATTTTATGTGTGTGTAGGTAATGTGAAGAAAAATGATATAGTCGTTTCTTATTCAAAGTATTTGAAAAACCGAAATGCGACGAAACTGAGTGTCCCGATACTACGACATGTTATGTCTAATTTATGCCATACAGCAATACGGCTCCATCAGGATACCCGTATGGGTGATAGAGCCCTGTTATAGGGAAAACAAGAACATATGCATTGCGTCCCCAACATGCATGTCGTAGGAGTCGACCCATTTGGCATCCTTCGAAGTCGGAGTGCATTTGACTGAGAGGTAAGTAACAAAGTCTACATACAAATAAGAGAGGTGTGTCAAACGGATGAACACACAATTGTCAGGTTGTTGAGCAAGAAACAGCTCGGAAGGTGGACGAACACTGAGAACTTTCCACTGGACTTTACATTTAGAGAACGCAAAGAAAAAGAATATGCCTCAATAAATAGGAGACAGGCTCTGTCCTATGATAATTCTAAAAGCTTATCTACGTGAGCCACACCTGCATACAATGATCGTGTCTAGAGTCACACAGGTGGGCGACCAAACGAACCGTTCGCAGTCATAAAGACACCATATCGCTCGTTTTATCTGACAAAACACACCAAACCAGAAGTTATGGAGTCTGGGAGCTTATGCACATTGAGCCCCAGACATCCCCCACCCCTCCCCCCACACACACACATTTTTTTCCACCTAAAAGTGTAAGAGGGCCAAGCTACTACCCTTTGAATCTTTTCAGTGGTGTATAGAAGTGCTCTTAGCAAGGTTTTGCTTATACACGTTATTTACAATATTGTATTGTATTCATTTAGCCTTTAACATTATTACTAAGCTCTTGAAACAGGACTGCTGTGAAGTAAAGATGGCCGGCGTGATGATGACTTCATTGCAATCAAGTGCCGAGTGGTCTATAAAGTATGGGTCCGTTCATGTATGCCCAACATGCCCAAAGTCGTGGAAAAGGGTCCTAAACAAAAACCAGGGGTCTCCTGATGCCACTCATCTATACAATTAGTTGGGCTTTCTTTATCATGGCGTCTCTGCGCAGTACTAACTCAGTGCCTTCGTGTTATGCAAACGTCTTCAACACTTTGTCTAGGCTTGCATTTTCATTGAAAATCCTTATCGCCACATTAAACAGCATCGTTCGTAGCACCGTTTGGAACACACTACCCCAACCGTTTCATCTACAATATGCACAATATCACTACTCTGAATAAACTGTGCCTTTAATGGCGCCATAACTCAAGATACACATCGATAAGATCAGTGTTGAACATAGTGACGTCTATAGATTATTGGTCTCGGTGCACAATTGCAGATTTAGAATCCTCTAGAAAAGCCGCGATAGCATCGTATGTTCCACTCTATCAGACAGCGGGTTATGTCCGTAAGAGACATTGCCTCTGGTAGTATCTAGAAAGCTGAGTCACTGTGATAATTGAACTGCACCCAAGAGCCAGTGGCAGTGAAATAGGTGCCAAGCATAGATGGTCGGTAATCATAATCATTTTTCTTGGGATCTAAATTACACGTGAAAAGCACACCGATGACATATCGATACTGTGTCTATTTATCAGGCCTGGTTACATCTTTCTTAACGGAGATTTTTTAATTTTCGTGTGGTTTTATGTCAGTAGTTAAGTGTTAACTTGCCTGCTAATTTTTACATGTGCATTTTTTTAAACACTGGCATTTAGTTAGTTAAATCTAACTTTTTCTAAGTGAAACTCTCTCTCACCTTCTCTCTCTCTCTCTCTCTCTCTCTCTCTCTCTCTCTGTTTAAAATGAAACCATATATTCCCATTGACGTCAGTACTTTCTTTCTCTAATCTCAGATACTCCCTATGACTCTCACATTATGTCTTCTGACAAATTCTCCCTTATCTCTCGTTAACACGCAACTTGATTTGTACTTGTACAAGTGTATGTCCGTTTTTCCCTATCTCCATGTAAACACACACACACACACACACACACACACACACAAACATACATAATTAAGCACATTAATAAAATACAAACAGTGGAAGGCTTCATTTGTTCCAAAATATAAAAAAAGAATGTGAACACAACAGTCAATGGAATTTGACAAGTTCGAAAAGGACTTACATCTTTCTTGTATACTTTACCAAACTAGAACGGCCCATATGCCCAATAGGTAAACGTTCCCTTGTCCCATCTTTTGACAAAAACAACGCAAATGAAAACTGAAGCCACATCAGTTTCAGTGAAATACGGAGGCGAACTCATCTCAGTTTCCTTTCTTCTGTGATATTGCGAGAGACACTTGATAGTTTTATTATTCTTCTCTCTTGGTTATCTGCTATCGCCTCTGTGGGTTCCGAGCCCTTAGGAATATTTCCTCCGAAGTCGGAGTTTATCTTCCTCAGAAGCGAAGCACCAACTTTAGGAGTATTAGTACATTTTACCCCACTAGGACATCACACAAGCGATAAACACCCGATGACAAACAGTGCCACCATGTGGATGAGGATCACCTGTGGAGAGGTCCCGGAAACCGCGTTTAGCCATTAGACCATATTTATGGCCGGGCTATTTTGTGGCACTTGGCAAGAGCCAGGGTGGGGCTTAAAAATAACAGAATATTGCATCCCACAAAGGGATGACGATGATCATGGAACCAACAGACCGCCTTTCTACCACACAAGGACATCACACAAGCGATAAACACCCGATGACACAAAGTGCTACCATGTGGATGAGTATCGCCATGGAGAGGTCCCAGAAACCGCGTTCAGGCAATTGGCCATATTTTTGTCCTGCCTATATTGCGGCCCCTGGCAAAAGCCAAAGTGGGGCTTCAAATAACAAAAAAATTTGTCCTAAAAAGGACAAAACTGGGTTAAGATTACCTAATTAACAGTCTTCATGAGTGATTTTCTACCCCACTAGGACATCACACAAGCGATAAACACCCGATGACACAACGTGCCACCATGTGGATGAGGATCGCCGTGGAGAGGTCCCAGAAACCGCGTTCAGACAATTGGCCATATTTATGGCCTACCTATATTGCGGCCTCTAGTGGAAACTAGGGCGGGGCTTCAAATAACAAAAAATTACACCCTAATAAGGACGTATGAATGAATTTCAAGTTCTGCAACAATCCCAAAGTCCAGAAGTTTGTCAAAAAAAAAAACAAAAAAACTGTCCGTTTGTGTTTCCAGCAGTAAAACCATAAGAAGAAAAAGATCAAACATTTAAATGATCAAAATATTGTAATTAAACATATGCTGTGGTCGTTGTTTGTGCAATGTTATAATATATAGCAGTAGTAGGCAGAGTTAAGTCCCTTTGGACAGCTGAGTTGTGCCGCTTGTTTTGGAACCAGCGTCTGATATATAAAATATGATTTTAATTACTACAAATTTTGCGCAAATGTCACGTACCGTGTTTGTGGGGGAAAAAAGAGGGGGGGGGGGAGGAATAAGAAGGGTATTTATAAAAAATGAAACACTATTGCAGAAAGACTGAGAGCTGAGTGTGCAAGAAACAAACAGAATACACGTAATTGCAACAGCGGAACTGAAATCCCGTGCTCTAAATTGTGGAAAACTTTTCTTAAAACAGTTAGGTCTTGCTTTTCATACTCGCCATCGCCATGAGCTGAGATATGTATGCCTCCATAGATCAAAATTTAACACTCTCCTCTACTTCTCTTCTCTTTTTACGGAATGCCTTACAGTTTAAGGGCAGGAATAAATCTCTAGAACTTGCTCTTTTGTTCGCTTGTATAAAGTGTCCAGTATTTACGAAATACCATTTCTGAAAGGTTTACCTCAATTTTAGTCGGTTCGTAAAATCTAACATTTTTTTTTATATCACCAAATGATGTTGGCCATATCACTAACTGAGTGCCGATTGGTCTATAAGATATAGGTCTAGCCCTATATGCCTAATACGAATGAAAGCTTGGAAAGGGTCTTTTACTTTACTCTTACTTTACTTACAAAATAAACCACTGTCGGTTTGCAGGACTAGTCTCACTTTCGTCTTGAAAGAAGGAAAGGTGTAACAAAAATATATTTGATGTGTTAAAAGTAAAGATCCATTTTAATCCTTAGGCGCAACGGGCATATGGGAAGAGCACCCCTATTTGTTTATAGACCAATCGGCACTAGGTGGATAATGTTGTAAGCATTACGCTTGCCTGTCTTTACTTTTCCAGGATATACATCCTAGTACCCATTTTAGGCTTGGTCGACCTGCGACGCCCCATACAACGATAAAAATCCATGCAGCCCAGCAGTGGGTTTTGATCCCCATACGTTGGAATTAGGAGTCGGACTAGAAACGCCTAAGCCATGAACGCCGCTCTTGTTATTGTGTTGCTTTGACAAATTTGCTAAGCAGAAACTCAAAACATTCATAGTGTGATTCATACAGTGATTAATATGATTAGCACTAATGACAAAGTCGAACAATAAAAGAAGATATAAAGAAATAATTATAATGATTCATTTTCAACGTAAATTCAGATATTTAAAAGATGAACAATGATAATGAATATATAGATTAGTTACCGTAACAAATCTTGTCATCCTCTTTGTGGAATGAAATTTTTCGTTATCTTGAAACCCTATCCTGGGTTTTGCCAGGGGCCCTATATATAGCCGGGCCTGAAATATGGCCTAATGGCTGAACGCAGTTTCCGGGATCTCTCCACTGGTGATCCTCATCCGTATGGTGAGTGACGAGCTGGTCTGGACAGCTGTTTCCTCCCTTTTAAAAATTGCTTTTTTTAAGCAATATTATCATCAAATTTATAAACATTTTTTTATTGATTGTTATTAGCATCAATAATACTTAATTAATTAAGAAGTTAAACGGCGAATGAGATGCTGAGTAGTGCAAGGGGTAACTCAAGAGTTTCTTCCTCCTTTTTAAAGACTTCCTATTTCTTGTCAAATCAGAAATTCACCAGTTCAGACTAAAGTTGTTAGTCAGTTTGTGGTCGAATTGTCTGTTTGAATTCCCTACCAGGGGTGAGTGAAAAGAATTAGTTTAATTTGACTTATTGCTGCTTATTCCTCTGAATTAATTTCACAGGTTAAACTCTATGGAATTTGATGCCCACATGGCTTAGAAACCGTGATAAAATCCCTTATCCTTACTAACCACCTTTATGATCTAGTATGTGCATGTATGCAAACATATGATCTATTTGATGATTGAAAAAATGTTTATTTGATACTAGAAAAACGTGCATTTGTATTTTTAATTATTATAATTATAATAATTAAGTGAGAATGTATGTCCTCTTGTGAAATCTCAGCCAGTTCCGGTTTCCAGCATGGTGAGACAATTAAAAAAGGAATGAGTGTATATTCATTATACCTAATCCTTACTAAGTTGATTTTACTTCATGGTGATATTAGCTTGATAAATCACTGTATGGCTTTAATTTATATTTAGTCCAGATAATTCTGAGACTTGGTTAAGGGCTTAAAAAGTGAATAACACAAAAGGGCTAAATTTAATATTCACACTGTCGGAGAAGAAGAAGAAGGAGAAGAAGAGAGATGTATGGCCCATGCTTGTAATTATTATTGTTGTATATATATTTCCCCATTACTAGGAATATATTTCAGTACCACAGCAGGTGGCCTTACAATTGTAATAATTATATTTCATCCTTTTCAACTTCTAAACTCTACTGAATAAGATTTTGCACACGTGTGGATTTAGATTTAAACTGGAGTTAGTGTTGTATATTTTATGTTAATACAGTGACAGATGGAAAGCCTATTGTCATTTATGGTTGTATTTTAACATCTATTCCAGCACCCAGTTATATTATTGGAGATATGTCAATCCTATTTATTTTTAAACTTTGCAAAGCACCTGTTATGAGTTACTGGCCCATGTAAACTCACTCCCTGATTCTCATTCTATGTGATGTGAACCAATGTGGTTGAAATGAGAATATTGTGAAATGTGACTGTGTGTGTAAGCATGTTAACCCCTCACTATTGTAAGGACATCAGAACAATTTACACTGATGAATGTTCTTTCTTATTGTGGGATTTAAACTATTGGGGTAGAGAGTATTCATGAAACTGATGTTTCCTAAATATTTCCCCATCAGGATTATGGACCATGTTCTGTAAACATTCCCATTCTATACCAGTAGAATGTGAACACCTGTTACTATCCTACTGCATATATATGTGTGTAGTGTAACAGTTTGAAGACTGGAGGTACTGTTGTCTCCAGTGAGAACTTTCCAGACTGTTTGTATAGAGACTGTTCTTTTGTTCTAGTTCCAGATGGTAGTTCCAGGTGGGAGTTTCATAAGTAAAACCCAGCGTAGCTGCAGATGCCCGATTGTCTGGACTGGACTGGAAGATTCGGCCTGCCTGATGTGTCTCCGAGGCTTAGCTAGAATATGACCAAAGAAACCTGAGCTACAGCTAAGTGGGAACATCTGTTACTATCCCAATCCATAATTTTATCCACAGCCATTTGTTTTTATTTTTTTATTTTCCAAATAAATGTTATAGTTTTAATGTTTCTTCCAGGGTTATGGAGTTATTTTAACTGTAATCATTTGTGTCAGTGAACTTTAATACTTTAAATATACAATTTATTACCAGTAGGGAATAAGATGTGGGCAAACCCCGAATCCTCTCATTTAACCAGCAAGGCTGGGGGTAATATAAACCTTTATAATGATTTACTGTTTGTAATTCCCTCTGTAAAGTGCACATAGTGCAGTCGTTAGTGTAAATCGAATTTACCCGCCACATGGTGGCACTTTGTGTCACCTGGTTTTTATCGCTTGTGTAATGTCCTGGTGGGGTACAACTTACATACATACACTTCAATCACCGAATGTTTGTTTAAATTTTATAATACACTAGCTGTACCCGGCCACGCGTTGCTGTGGCATAGCTTGGCTAAATGGAAATGAAAGAAAATAGAAATCGCACGTGTCTAATACAATCATTGTCTGCTCAGATAAGAAATTTTATTTCTTAAGATACTCTCGGCGGTGGCGGTAGTCACCGGAATTGCGCAATTTAAGTCGCCGGAAGTACGCAGTTGACACGTGACTGAGGCCCTATTAGGGTACATTTTCGGCCTCAATAATTTAGGACCCTATATTCGAAAGATAGCCAGAAAAGTACCGACATGGCAGGCAGATATATATATATATATATATATATATATATATATATATATATATATATATATATACAAGCTGTACCCGGCCACGCGTTGCTGTGGCATAGTTTGGCTAAATGGAAATGAAAGAAAATAGAAATCGCACGTGTCTAATACAATCATTGTCTGCTCAGATAAGAAATAGTCTTTGATCTCCACCCCACCCCCACCCCACAACTAAATCCACCTACAACCCTCTCCCTCATCAAAGGTTTTTGGAAAAGAAAGACAATGGAAATCGCACCTGTCTAATATAGTTAATGTCGCAATCATTCTCTGCACATTTATATAGAGATAGTCTGGTTTTCCAACTTTAGAACACGCACCATATAATTGTGTCTTTATATTAGTGGTCGTCTAAATGGTGCTATTAGCACGGTAACAAAAATGGTTATTTGGTTATCTCATGCTAAAGCTGTTTGTATTTTTATAGGAGACGAAAGTAAAGCTACAACTGTACTTGTAAATAACAAAGTAAGTCGTAAAAAATAGAAAAGCGGAGGTAGCGTTAGTAAAATATAAACAAATTTTATAGCCTGTCACCTACTATGATACAGCCGCGTGGCATGCACGGGTCGAACACATATATTATTGTTAATTTCCCCATAAAAAGAGTTACAGAAGAGCTTCAAAACACAGTCCCTATGCTTCGGTACTAAGTCTCTAGAACAACATGGATGTTAGTACACACCATTTCGTTTCAGGCATCAGATTGTTTCAGCGTAAAAAGTCACAACTTATGTCCATCAGTCAAATTTAATCCAAAAAAACAAAACAAAACAAACCAAATATTTTTTTAACCTACCAACCAGATAATCAGCAACGAAACAGCCAATAAATGAACTAACCAAATAGCCAGTGAAACCACGAATAAATCAATGAAGTAACCAAGCTGCCATCCAACACGCAAACCAACTACCCATCCAACAAAAATACATAGGGAACAATTCGACAACAAATAACTAACCGAGCTATCCAAGAGTCAATAAATAAAGCAGTCCGATAACAATTTCCCTAGCCAACATCTTGGGGTTAAGACTGGTGAAGAAAGTCTATAGACACCGTCTTCGATTTCAATACAGAAGACATTATAACCACTGTCTTATGGAAACAGCCAAGATGGATATCTTGGAATGGTTGCTGCATCAGGGATCATAGCACTTCGCCTGGGGTATTCTTAATGTCCATTGGTGTCGATTGTAATAACATAACAAGTGTCAGGTGATCGCGTCTACAAACTTGTTAGGGATATAATTAGCAGGCAAACAAACAAACCACGGTAACAACGGATTAAAATAAAGCAAATAGCTGAATTCTAGAAACTGAAACACAAATTCAAGTACATTCTGAATTGTCTGTTTCACCAAGGTAACTGCAATGTAACGACCATTTCTTTTTGCCTACAGAGTTCCGGTTTCAACCGGCTGATCGCTGAAGCTTACGCATATCAGAGTAATCTACGGTTGGCAGAATTGTAAATAATTCGAAATGCATCATCCCTGTTAATCCTGTGCCCGGAAATTAGAATATGGCTGATTAGAATTGCTGATGATAGATTTTGTCGACCAGTCACCTGATTCGTTGTTGTTGAGGTGTTAGTGTTCTGCATTGCTTTTACCACCCATAGTGGAATATGTTCAGCAACCCGTTTCTCCAGTTGTCGATCAGTTCTGCCCACACATGCAGCGTTACAGGTGCATTTAAGTTGGTAATTACAGTTAGATCTGGCGTACGTCGACACTTGTTCTTTTACTAGTGGCGTAGGAATCATGGTGGTTTTCCTATAGCAGGACAAGTAATTTTGCACCATGGACGGCTTAACACAAACTATTCCTGTTGAATATCCACTGCAGCCAGCCTTCGTTTTGACTGATTGATTGTATTTTTCATTTACAATCCTGACTGCAATTCTGAGAATGCACACAGATGCATTAAAACATGTATTGTTATATTTCACTGTCTGGACGAAAGAATGTTCAATCACTTTTTTTTTCACCTCTCCTAATGTAGCTACTATGTAAATGCCCTCATTATTATGTCTGTTGTAGGTGTCATAAATCTCCTGGCTTTCTTTAAAGCATTAAAATCCCTGCATGTGGCTTATATTTGAAAGAAAGATATAAAACCGAACGAAAAATATATCAGCGAGCTTCGCTATATAACAAACACAAACAGAACCTGAACGTTGCGGCTATAAAGAGCTTTCTTCCGCACATACATTGAGTAGACAATACTACACAAATACTCTATATCACTTAACTTCCTATCTCGCGGCAGCCAGGTCGATGTCAGGCAAGGCAAGTGGAGCATGGAAAACAGATATCCGGGGAAAGTCCAGTGGCCGTCGAGTATGCTTCCAAGTGTATTCCCCTTCCCGTCTCTCCCAGAGTCCACTCTAACTCTGTTCTACTCTATACTACTCTATTCCACTCAAAATCAATTGTTTGGAAGTGATTAAAGGGACTGAAATAGTAAAGTACTTACTGACACTCGGAATGGCAAAGGCTCGCTTCTATAAGATGCGAAATTTTTTAACAGCTAGAGACATAAACAACACATTAAACATGAGAATAGTCATTTTTTATGCATACACAACCGGCTGTATGGTGCAGAAACTTGGACAATAAATAAGCAACTAGAATATCGAAATGTCTCTGGAAATTTGGATATACAGAACAATGGGTCGTATTTCATGAAAAAATGTTTCGTATTTAATGTTCTAAAAAGCAGTCAAATACACAGGTTCTGGAAAGACTGTAAGGGGGAAAAAAAACTGCAATATTTTGTCCACAACAATAGAAGACAAAACATCTACTCTCTTTGTTGATGACCAGGCCTTGATAGCAGATACAGCCATTAAATTGCACCAGCATTTTACATCCATAAATGCAAAATGTAAAACAAAAAATATGGCAATCAGCACTGCAAAGACATAAGTAATATTACCATAAAGACTGAAGCAGCAACTAAATAGAGCAGTAGATTGCAAAAGCACGTTGGTTCAAACATCTAGGAACACAATTCACCGAATATAAGGAAGTGGATGAATAAATTACCATCTGATGCAGTGAAGCAAATCAAGTTTATTGAGACAACCAGATCATTCGTACATCTTACGAGAACAAACAAACAAACAAAAGAACCAAAAAAAAAAAAAAAAAAACAGCAGTCTCTTTCAAATAGTCATCTTTTACACGGTAATTGCATATTATGCTTCAAGTATATTGAATGTTAAATGTTGAATTAGGAATTGACATCACAGCACTCGGGATACCCACATAAGTGCTCAGTCTCCATCTTCAGCAGCAAGCCAAGAGTTCAAATTCCGATGGGTACCAGTAACCGTCTGCTTGCATATCCGTCTCATCCTTCTCCTGGGTGTTAAGCGTCGCCAGCACCCATCTCAGTAGACCGTAATTTCAAGTATACTGTGATCATTTATTACAATTCGTAGTATGAATTTCAGATAAAAATACACAAGTATAGATAGCAAAAACGTATCTTCAAAAATAATACAAAAATACAATCAGCAGGGTAGACTACAGATACACAAACACAAAAAAATGCACACACGAAAACCGCCACAACATACATAGACAAACTCACAGACACAACACGCATACACAGACACAAAACACACCGAAACACAAGATCTAACACAGACACAAAGCACAAACACACACACATACACAGCAAACACACCGAGACACAAGACCCAACACAGACACAAAGCACAAACACACACACACAGCAAACACACCGAGACACAAGACCTAACACAGACACAAACACACACAGCAAACACACCGAGACACAAGACCTAACACAGACACAAAGCACACTATCAGTACAAGAAAACTCTCATAAAATGCAAACTCATTGCCACCCTGAGCTACCAGTGCAAGACATGCTCACTCATAACAAATTAGAAAAGAACATTAGTAACCACGAAAATGAGATCACTGAAGAGAGCTTAACGAGTGACCAGCAGAGTCAAAACCAGGAGAGAAGTCACAAGAGAAACAGTCGGCACAGCGCCACACATAAGACATCACGTACAACGGTTTGCCTATTTAGAGAGAGAGTACTTTTGGTAGCTATACTAAACAAGGAATACACCAAAATAAAAATAGAGCACAGAGAAAATATAGACCAAGAGGAAGATGGAAAGATATAATCAGAAAAACTCTATACAGCCGCAAGGTGTCTCTATGTAGAGGCGGCTAGAGGAGCAATAACTGTATATCTTCCTCTACATCCGAAGCAGTAAACAAGGAGTCAAAGACAAAGAATAACAGGAATTGAAAAAGGAGAAGAAAAATAAGCAACTGACGGTGAATATACTATAATAATAATAATAATAAGAACTCAACAAGGGGAGTATGCACAGCAGAGCTTTACCGATTAGCAGTAAAAGGGTCCATATTCGTGATTGTTTCAGCCCATTATCCTCCTAGAGAATCTCGTAGACTGGACCGACCTAATCTATGACGCCAGGAATCGGACATCCCCTGCTGCGCGTTATCGGATGGCGGTTTTGCAACAGGTATTGTGAGTTGTGGCAGCGGCAGAAATTTCCCCGACTACCTTCACGACCAGAGTGACTAGCTTTCGGTAGGTTCTTCGGACAGATGTTAGGCATTGACAATTGCAGAGAGACACTGGCAGACTTTAGTTGGACACGTTATTTTCCACTTGGAGCTCGCACCAGTCTACCGAGATCTATCCCCTACAACACTCCGTTGCGTCCACAGCCAGCTCGAAGCCCGTTTAGTAGCCTCGCCAAGTTGTTTTAGTTACCGTTTGCCTCAGCCACCTAGGTGCTTTAGTACTGATACAAATACAAGGAAGAAAAATAAGAGTAAGAAGAAGACTAATAATGTTGTTAATGCATCTTTTGCGTTGACTTACACACGTTTGTGACTATTATGATGACTTGAGTCCCAGCCTTTCTGCTAATATATGCCTTTCTAGATTATCTCGCATTGTTACTGTACCAAACATCTCAAGACATTTCAGCATTGTTGTTGTAATCCTAAACTTTAGTATTATTAGGTTAAAAAAAAAAAAAAAAAAAAAACTATATACAAAATCTATTGCTTTTAGTTAAGCATTGTCAGTGTGAGATTGTTGTTGTTTGTCCACTACAAGTAATAAAGAACACTCCATCTTTCATCAATAGAATGTTATGAGCTAATCTTCCAAGCTTTACAATTAATAACAGTAACATCCAAAGAAAAAGCAAACTGAGGTACTTGGGTATAACTTTTCGATAAAAGCATGTCCTTTAGTGACAATGTGGAGGCAGTTGCCGTAAAATGCCAGAAAAAAAAAACAATTCTCTCGAGATTATGGCAGCAATGGACATGGAATATAGTCTGCTGTGGACAGTTTTCCAGTATGTGATCCTGTCGGTGATAGATTATGGGCTTGGAATGCTTACTATTGCAAATAGGATGAAGGTTCTGCAGGCAAAGTCACATCTCACAGTAGCTGCGGACAACAAGCACCTCCTGAATGAAGCCCTGGGTAGAGCTAACCGTCACAGATGATGTATTCTAAACTGATGTATCACAAGCTGGATGTTGCGAGGGCCCTTTGTGAGCAAGTGAACTGCACGGAAGTAGAAACTGAGCATTACGGTTTGAGGAAAAATGGCGCTGATGGGAGTAACCATGGATATGGCCGACGCTCAGTACTCAGGGAAAGGGGACACAAAATACAATCATACAGTTACTGATGCCATCGTAACTGGCACTCTTCGCTTGCTGTTGAAAATCTGGACAGAGTGCTAATGGGGTGTCCCGAGTGCTGCAATGTTGATTCTTAATTCAACATTCTACAACTGTGCGAGTTTTTCTCCCCGTTTCCTTTGTTGAACTTTCTAGTCATTCTTTAAGTTATATTTAGCTGGATAATTTGTAAAATCTGACACAAATGTAGACGTCAATAAAAGGAGTTCAGCGCGTGATGAAAACACGCCGAGAGAATGGCGTGACCCATCCTACAAGTGTCTGTCTAGCTGAGATTGAGTCTTGTCAATTACAGTGATAAAGCGATCGTTGCTCGCTACATGTAGGCTAGAAGACAACGGTATCATCTCGGGATCGTTGACAAATCGGGAAACAGAAGATAGATGAGAAGAGAGCAGCAGTTTGCTGAAGGTGGCAATTTTTAACTCACACTTACACACACAATCCTACAAGTTAAATAGGGATGTCAACAGATCACGCATAAATATACACACACACTCCTACAAGTTAAATAGGGATATCAACAGATCACGCATACATATACACACACTTATACATGCTCGCGCTATAGAGCAAGTTAAAAGCAATGGGTAGATGGGGAAACAACTTTTAGCTTGGGCTTGAGAAGTATACTATTAATAGTGTCTTTTGTAATGTTTCCCTATCTACCTATTGCACCTGTTATGCTCTACATCGTGTGCATGTGTATATGCATGCGCGTGTATTTGTTTCTGATACATGATTTGCATGAGCTATTTTGTTCCATGTTAGGATCTTGAAGAACACATGTTCTCTCTCTCTCTCTCTCTCTCTCTCTCTCTCTCTCTCTCTCTCTCTCTCTCTCTCTCTCTCTCTCTCTTTATTCTCGGAATTCCAAGTATCATATAGAAAACATTAAAACTCAAAAGCTTCATCTTCTTTGGTTACCGCAGAACAGTCAATGACTCCAATCGTTTTTGCAAACTATACACATATAACGTAAAGAACCGTGTTCCAACCTTTAGTTGTTTTGGGTATATTTTGTGAATACTCTGTTCTGAACATAAATCGACTGTCTGGGGATCGTGTTGTCAACATTTATCAATACATCTTACCGTTTAGACTATGTTAAATTGTAATCCCTTGTAAATATGTATTCATTGACGTGTTTTCTTTCTCCCGCCAGAGGTGTTTCAAACACATGGTATCATGCCAGACACGACAGATTAACCCTACCAGCCCGCTCTCCCGTTTTTCCGAGAATTTCATAACTGTTCTGTATACCGCTGGCCCTAAATTTCGGCTATTTGCATAGCGTGTAAAAAAGATGCGTCACTGACTAAAAATAACCAACCAATCGTCGTCAGTCCGCTTTGTTAGAGTTGCAAATGGCTTCCCCGTGTGTGTGAATCAATTGTGTGTTTTTTAACGTGAAAAAATTCGGAAAATTCAGAATGAAGCGAGCGACTGATGAACCAAGTTCTAGGCTTTTCACAGTCCAACAGGTGATCGATACTTTGGTTTATTCAGACTCTGTGATATATATATATATCTGTGATAATTTCATAAGGAATACGTTCTTGAAATGACACTGCCAGTGAGAGCGGAAATGATGAGGAAAATCTTGAAAATTATCAATCTTGAAATAGATCGATAGTAGGAGGAGGGGTTTTGTCCATCAAACGGCAACATCTGGTGTTCACTTTGTGAAACAAAGTTGATCCTGATGAGTGAATTCGCACACAAAGGTGGAATATTAGCGCTAGATAAAAGGTAAGCCTATTTTCTACAATGTCTCAAAGTTTTATCATATTCTAGCCACTCGGTTGCATGTAACTAATATTTTTGTATATAAAGTTGTTTTTTTCGCGGTAATGCCCAGGAGCTCAGGTTATAGGGACAGTTAGGTTCAGGGCCTTAGGTCTGGTAGGGTTAATGTCCTGGCCTCCATGCTACTGCGAAACCTTTGGAAGCATAGTGCTAAATACGTATATCATAGGGCAGATGATACCCCCACAGGCAAGGCTGGCAATGCTGGGTTTTCACCCCTGAATCTGCGGTTTTTTTTTTTTTTTTTTTTGACGCTTTAGGATACAATTTTGAATTCTGGGTTTTTTTTAAAAAATATACCCTTATCTAAAAGTAGTTAAATGTTTCGTTTCGTAACCATAAAATGTGAACTTTTAAACAGTCTGGGTTTAATTTTTTTTTCTTTTGTTCTTTTTGCCTATGTATTGCTTCGGTTTTTGTTTAGCTTAGCTGGATTTTAAAATAAAATTTCATTGGCAGCCCTAGAGCCATATAGACCTGATATGTGTCGTCATGAAGGAAAAACACGACACTTAATTTGAGTTATTTTATAAAACTAATTGCAAAATATGTTCTGTGTGCGGGCTGCAAGTGTGCTTGTAAAGGGCCGCATACGACCTTCGGGATGCGAGTTTAACATGCCTGTTATAGGGTGATCCATAAATCCATATTAACAGTTTTAAAAAAGAAAAAAGTGTTAACCCTGTCACGAGAAAATCGTAAGAGCATAACGAGAACGTCATGACAGCGTCATAAAAGCGTCATGGGAGCGTCATGAGAGCGTCAAGGAAGCATCATGAGAGCTTCATGAGGGCGTCATGGGAGCCAGATAAAATCGTCATGAGAGTTGTGTAGATACAACTATTCAGTTGCTGTGGAGGGACTTTTAGTACATCTTTTAGTATGCTAACACTCAGCTTAAGAAGCAGCCAAATTTCCCAGTGGAAAATACCAGTCTGGTAATGGACGCTGTTGAACTCAACTCTCCTATCTGCTGACACATGCTGCTTCAGACTGGTTTCCAAGCCTCCACAGACGCTCTTAAATGAAGTGAATTCTTCCAAGTGCAGGCTTGCCGGCGCTAAGGTCTGATTTGATGACAACTCTTCGATCTCGCTACACTTGCTACCAAATATAGAATAATGCACGTGCAAGTGTTACCAGATGGCTGCATTATCGCCGCAGAGCCTGCGTCAACGTCTGCTTCCAAACATAACGGGAACTGAAGCTGATAATTGAAGCCTGTTTAACTGTCATCTCATCTCTCCCTGCACGGATTTCGGGGCCCTGTCTTGGAGAGCAAAGAATAGGCAAACCCATTGTGACATATCATTAACATATTACATGTGACTAACTGGCGATGAGGAGCCGTAGTGGTGTTGTGGAGAGACGCTCGCCTGTGGATGAAGAGGTCCTGTTCAGGTCCTGTCAGAGCATAATTTTGTTTTCTTGCTTTTAGGTCGACACTGCCTTAAACGGGTAGCAGGTGGAAATCTGGGAAGTAAAGGTAACCGGTGTGGTCCAAACCACATCGCCAACCAAGTGCCCATAGGTCTAAACAATATACGATCGGTCTAAACCTGTACGACTGAAACGCCTAAAGGCTCTGCAATGGGTTCAGAAATCAAACAAAACAAAGCTGGTCATACATAGAAGTACAGCTGATTGTTTAACGATGCTCTTGTCTTATTGATAATGCTTAAATTACAACCCCAATCTGAGCACTTTATGCGTTCTTGTCATCTAGCGAATGGCAATCATTGCAGGCCGAACGGCAATAACTTGAATTGCATTTACATTTTCAAATCTTCATTATTGATTGAAACATTGGGTGCTGCTGGAAGTAGCTAAAAGACAACAAAACGAAGCGACCTGGGATTTTATTTCTTTTGCAATGTAGAAGAGAGTCTAGACAAGAAGTTCCGAATCTTCTTCTTAAAGTTCATGATATGTTTTGTTGGAAGTCATGTCTTTCCTCAATCTTCTGCCGCGTGTACTTGTAATCAACTTTGACACATAAGATCTTCGTTGCCATGATGTCAAACTGTCCAGCATCTGTTCTCTCAGTCTCCTACTGCCAGTCTTACACCCTCCCCCCCCTCCCCCCCCCCAAAAAAAAAAATTTCCTACCTCCTTTTCGTCAAATGACCAAAAAAAATACAGATTGTCTCTTTCTGAAGTTCAGAATAACATGGAGAAAACAGCTTTCAGTAAGGATGAAACCGTGGGAAAGAACGTGGATTTAGGTGTGTATAAAATGCATTTGTGTTTGGCCTATGGCAGTATGCTTTACAGGAAAAAAAAACAGGTAATATGTGACCTGTCAGACTACCCTTGCTTGCAAGTGGAAACATTAATTGTTCCAGGTTTCAGAAAACTTCTAGAAAGGACAAAGTGAAGTGGAGAACACAAAAAAAGCAGTGTACGGACTGTGACTTCTATATAGCTGATATCATTAAAAAAGTATTGTTCAAAATTAATTCTGTACGCGTGTTTTCCAGGGCTTCTATTTATTGTTTAAAAGAAATGATAAATATTGTAACAGTAACTAATTCAGGGTTTGTTGAAATCGACTGTTTTGGACTAAATGGCATAGATATAATAGTATTGCTTTAAACACGACACAACGTACTAATTGCTTGTGAAAACAAACAAAAACTCATGTGAAGAGGAAGACGACGACGACGAGGAAGAAGAAGAAGAAGAAGAAGAAGAAGAAGAAGAAGTAGTAGTAGTAGTAGTAGTAAAAGAAGAAGAAGAAGAAGAAGAAGAAGAAGAAGAAGAAGAAGAAGAAGAAGAAGAAGAAGAAGAAGAAGAAGAAGAAGAAGAAGAAGAAGAAGAAGAAGAAGAAGAAGAAAAAGAAGAAGAAGAAGAAAAAGAAGAAGAAGAAAAAGAAGAAAAAGAAGAAGAAGAAGAAGAAGAAGAAGAAGAAGAAGAAGAAGAAGAAGAAGAAGAAGAAGAAGAAGAAGAAGAAGAAGAAGAAGAAGAAGAAGAAGAAGAAGAAGAAGAAGAAGATGATGATGATGATGAAGAAGAAGCAGAAAAAGAAGAAGAAGAAGAAGAAGAAGAAGAAGAAGAAGAAGAAGAAGAAGAAGAAGAAGAAGAAGAGGAAGAAAAACAAGAACAAAAAGAAAAACAAGAACATAAAAAGAAGAAGAACACGAAGAACAATTCAAGAAGACTTGCTGTAAAATGTACAGTCTAAACTGTAGGAGGATGGCTGTAACTACGGAGAAATTAAGCAACATGGAGGACTATTATGGCGAAACAAGTAAACACATACATCTAAAAAGATCATCTATGTTTATCGTGACAGCTTAGGCAACTAAACCATGGACTCTGTCCCAAGCACTGAAATAGATAATCGAAGCTTCCAAACCACAGTGTTAGAAATACATTCTTAGAAAACCTCTGATCACCAACATAAATAATTACTGCAATCTAAACGTTGTTATCATTATCATCATCATCATGTGCCTATCGAGAAGGGAAGATGGTCATTTTGGCGCAATGTTACAGTGAACACAAATCATGGAAGGGGACAACACTCTTATTTCAACAGTTTCACTTGGCAGAGTCATTCATGTATGTTTGTCTTTCCGATGTTCTTTGTCCATGAGTCCTGCCACTTGTCACTAGATTGTAACGAATTTACGATTGTTAACTGCCATATGCTGTGTGACCTAAGACAAATAATGTTTTGCTTCGGTGAACAACAAACCACTAGCAATTAACCAGAGCACCGTCGCATTCCGTGTTGCTCGTCTCTTGCTCTGTTTGTCAACTCTAATATCAATGTTCACTCAACATTTCATACATTTATCAACTGTTACCGCCGACTACCTCTTGCTCGTCTCACGCCCTGTCTACCTACTCTAATACTGCCCTTCGTCTGTCACTCTATATAATTTGTCCACTGTTTCTGTTGTCTACCTCTTGCTTGTCTGTCGTCGACGTTTCCCTCAAACATTGCGGTTACCAAAATATTGAATGCACATACTGGGCTGGCATACTTCTGTTACCAATGGGGGAAAAAAAAACCGATTCTTTTTACCCGAGGGCGGTATCAGACACATGATGGATGGTTGACTTCCCCGAGGTGGTTACGAGGCCCGTTTTGGGGAAAAAAGTAGACTTACTGACCTTTATTAAGCATATCGTAGGAGGCTACTAATGAGACGTGTACGTTTAAAGTGGGAGATCATATGCATGAGAGGCGAGAAACCTGATCTGCAAATTAAACTGCAACACAATCTCTACAACAAGAATCAAGTCCAGAAATAGTGGAACAAAAATATTTCTCCGGAGTTAACAGCCAGTGAATGCCAACAAAAACAAGAAGAACAGCCGAAAGACCTATATTATCACAGACTAGTTTGGACACTCAAAATTTACATTTAAGAGAATCGACTTCTTATAACCATATTTTATCGTAGATGGATAGGTCTCTTCATGCAGACCGTCAATCGCCTACAAACAACATCGCATGAAGCAGAAGCCCCGTAGCTCGGCGGCTTTCCTTGGGGATCTCCATAAACATTGCACTCGTCAACCGAAGGTCGCAGCCGAGACCCGAAACCACGAACACCTAAGCTTGAGGAAAAGCGGCTTGCCCACTTCACCACGGATTTTTTAAAATTTAAATTTAAAGTTTTAATTCATCTGCAAATTTCTCTGATATGGATATTTTTTGTAATCTTTCTTTTTTGTACTCTGGATGTGATCGTTGTAACTTGATGTAGAAGAATCTTCTTCTTCTTCTTCTTCTTCTTCGCGTTCACCATCTGTAAACTCTGGTGGGAAGTTCTGGTTGCTCGTCCACTACTGAACTGCAGTCCTGCTCCAGAGCCTGAGTGTTGCGTGTGCATCAGTTTTACAGATCTCATTCGCTTGAATACAGACTGTTGTTCCTTGCCTCTCCGGCAGATGCACTCCGACTTCAAAGGAAGCTCCCCAGTTAGTCGACTCTCACGACATGCTTTTGGGGAGGCAGTGGGTCTATTCTTGTTTTCCCCACAATGTGGCCCCGGAACCCACACGGGAGTAGAAGAATCGCTCGAGTTTGATTTTTAAATTTGCACCACCCAGGAAGAGGTCACTATGGCACTCGGCTACCCGGTAACTTGTTGTACGTTCAGTCTGTATGTTATCAGTTATTGCAAACATTAAATTGGGCTGCTGAGCTACTGTGGTCAGCTTACGTGACAAGATTTTACTAAAAGGCTTAAAGCGTTAACTTTAGCCTCAATTCGTTTGTACAAAATTATTCCTAGTCACGTGACGATATCAAGTAAAGCAAATGTTACACAAACGGAAGATTGGAATCGATTCCACTGTTGTATTTGGCGTATTTCACATCAGCCAATCATGGAGTTTATGCACGGGAGAGTTCTTTTTTTCAGTTACGTCAATGTCTGCTTCATATATCTTCAAGGAAGACACTTAGTATATATTTTCTTGCAACATTTTCTTTCTGCGTAACACAACTTTTGTTAACGTTTATTCTGTTTGATATTTGTCTCTGTCTGCCTACCAGACTGTCTGCTGCCTATCTGAATTTGTGTTTGTCTGTCTGCTTGTTAAGATATAGATATATCAATATGTTGATCTCAAATGGCAGAATGTAGGACGGCGTGCATTCACCATATATTGACCTTGTGAAATAATGTTCGTTCGTTTATCAATTAGCAAAAAATCAAGCTATCTACACAAGTTGAACTTTCACCTGAACTATAAACTTTGGAAGATGACTGTTAGAGGAAAATCACTTGAACAACACACTTGTTCATGGTTGTCATGGGGCTACTGTTCTTTAACTGTTTCAGGTTTACCTTAGCTTTTACATGTGTTTATTATGTATGCTGACGGTGCTGCTACTTCCCCTCCTCCTCCTCTTCCTTCTGGTTCTCCTTCTCCTCATTATCCTCTTGTGTTCCTTCTTCTTCTTCTCCTACTCGTCCTTGTTCACTTCGCTCCTACTCCTGCTCCACTCCTTTCTTCTTCTTCTTCTTCTTTGTTTGTTTTTTTCCTCATCCTCCTCTTGTTCTTTTTTTCGCGTTCACCGACTGTAAACTCTGGTGGAAAGAGAGTCTGTTAGTCCTGCTCTGGACTTTAGGCTTCTTCAGGAGCGTGACTATAACGAGCACATCCGCTTTACATTACTGGCTGTAAACTCTGGTGGAAAGAGAGTCTGTTAGTCCTGCTCTGGACTTTAGGCTTCTTCAGGAGCGTGACTATAACGAGCACATCCGCTTTACATTACTGGCTGTAAACTCTGGTGGAAAGAGAGTCTGTTAGTCCTGCTCTGGACTTTAGGCTTCTTCAGGAGCGTGACTATAACGAGCACATCCGCTTTACATTACTGGCTGTAAACTCTGGTGGAAAGAGAGTCTGTTGGTCCTGCTCTGGACTTTAGGCTTCTTCAGGAGCGTGACTATAACGAGCACATCCGCTTTACATTTCTGGCTGTAAACTCTGGTGGAAAGAGAGTCTGTTAGTCCTGCTCTGGACTTTAGGCTTCTTCAGGAGCGTGACTATAACGAGCACATCCGCTTTACATTTCTGGCTGTAAACTCTGGTGGAAAGAGAGTCTGTTAGTCCTGCTCTGGACTTTAGGCTTCTTCAGGAGCGTGACTATAACGAGCACATCCGCTTTACATTTCTGGCTTATTTCTATTTCGAGTGTCATATCCTCGTCTCTCGTGCAGCTTCACTCCTATCTGGGGAAAACAAATCTTAACTAGTCGTGTTTTACGACATGCTTTTTTTTTTGGGTAGGGGGGGGGGGGCGTTGAGTTCCACCCCCCCCCCCCTTCACATCCTAATGATTCCCCAGAACCAACACGTAAAGTATGTCCACATTTTAACTGGCGCCAACCAACTTCAGTGATAAACTTTGACATATCACAGGCAGGAGGTTAGGCGATTTGAGATTGCTGTCGGTGAAAGCCAAAAGTGGATATCGATTTCTTAAATGAATTGCTAGTTTGGCATCTACAGTTGACAGGCTTCAGTCGCCGGCAGGTTATGTTTACCAATATAATTAACGATTCGAACGGAATCTTGTCGTCAGGAGTAGCAGAACCGATAGCTTTTAACATCCATGAACACAGATATACATACAGACAGATATATTAACAGGCAGTTCAACTTTGCAATACAAGCTCACGTAGAGAAATAAAAAGACTATAAGCACTGGCGGATAAGACTGGCGGATTATATTTAACAAATACGCATTAGCAAATTAAATAAACATATGTCGTTTACACATAAAGTAGAGATATAAAGAAAAACTGGACAATGTTGACAGACAGACAGCCAGAAAAACAATGAGAGAACCAGACAGAAATATAACATACAACTAATCTAGCTAGGGCTAGGACTTGCTAATCCCCGAGGCTGTCATCCTGCAAAGCTTCAGAGAACTGTCACCTGTCAGGCAAATATTTACAACGAAGACAGAGGTTGTCTGTCGGCTAAGCTGTTTGTCATTCAGCTATGTATTTGTCTGGGTATCCTACTATCGTCAGGTGCAAGAAAATCGAGGAAATCCGAATTCCACTTAAACAAAAAATTAAATTATGCTTTCTTGCCCGGCTCGCTAGCGTAGTTGGCTAAACCGGAATCGGCAGTGACCGTGTGACGAGCTCCTTGTAGTCCGGGTTCACGCCCGGGGGTAGGCAGAAAAGCCACATTTCTCCCAGATTTAGGGTATTTATAATGGAATCAAGGCCCAAGAGTTGCCATATCCCTAATACCGAGCCTAAGGGTTAACAACTCATGGTTTCTGGATACTAAAACAAACAAACAAACAACAACAACTCATGGTTTCTGGATACTAAAAAAAAAAAAAAATTACACTTTCTTTATTTCACAGATTATGTGAATATTGTCAATATTTTCACAGTTTTGGCTAATGCCATTATACAGCGAGCCTATTTTCTTTAATTACTTTTGGAAACCGTGTAATGATTATTAGAATTATACAGACACACACGGGATAATGTTATGCAGTCAAGCAACCCTCATGACTTTTTTTTAAATTTTGCTGTGAATTGGAGTTGTAAATGTGAGTGACTTCAGTTGAGCCATTACTTTAAACTGAGTTGATACATCATCTGTCTAAGTAAATGATCTGAGCCAAAGGAAAACAACACTCGCTTGTTGCTACGTTGTCTAGTTATTTTCCTAGTCTCCACTTAATATTACGCAATTTCTAGTGTCAGTACAGAAGAAATGTGTGTTTCTCATTCTATAGATTGCCAGATCTGTAACTGTATGCTGCAAACAGAGGAGCAATCTAGTCTGTTTCAGCATCAATCGAGACAAAGTTGTATGGTTCACGTGGATTTTAGAATTGTGCGATTTTTTTTTTCTCTAAGGCTCCTGACTTCCTAAAATCTGTTTTTCCAAACTAGGTTTGGGAGATTAGAAGATGAGGAGGACCCTTATCTTTTTCTGCTCCTGCTTCTGCTTTTTCTTCCTCGTCCCTTCTTCTTTTTCTTCTTCTTCTTCTTCTTCTTTTTCTTCTTCTTCTTTTCCTCCTCCTCCTCCTTCTTCTTCCTCTTCTTCTTCCTCTTCTTCTTCTTCTTCTTCTTCTTCTTCTTCTTCTTCTTCTTCTTCTTCTTCTTCTTCTTCTTCTTCTTCTTCTTCTTCTTCTTCTTCTTCTTCTTCTTCTTCTTCTTCTTCTTCTTCTTTTTCTTTTTCTTTTTCTTCTTCTTCTTCTTCTTCTTCTTCTTCTTCTTCTTCTTCTTCTTCTTCTTCTTCTTCTTCTTCTTCTTCTTCTTCTTCTTCTTCTTCTTCTTCTTCTTCTTCTTCTTCTTCTTCTTCTTCTTCTTCTTCTTCTTCTTCTTCTTCTTCTTCTTCTTCTTCTTCTTCTGCATCTATTTTTCTCATCGTACATCGGCTATAACCTCACGTGGAAAGTTTTGGTTGTTCGGCCACTCCTGGACGCCGATCTTCAACCAGAACTTTAATTTGCGTGCAAATCAGTTTAACAGATTTAGCCATTTTGTATGCAGATTGTTGGTTCCTTGCCTACCAGGCATATGCATTTCGACATTGAAGAAACACCCATAATTAGGCACTACCTACTACATGCGTGTTAAGAATACAGAACATCCACTCTTTGTTTTACCAGATGAAGCTTGGAACCCACGTGAGAAAGAAGAAAATATAATTGCTTTATTCCATGTCTAGCTGGTCGGTGTGATGCACCGCTCATTGAAAACGACTGTTATCCGTTTTTTAAAAGTAGCTTAGGGAGTGAAGTAAGGAAGCACTGATGCGTGTCCAGATTATTAGTTGCTATAAAAAAAACGATCACTACACTTTATGTTACTTGAGTAATTCAGATTATTGGCGGTGCTTTGAAGCAGGCGGTAATGGTTTCCTATCAAGAATTGTTCCTGAAGCCCATGAGCCAGAAACGAAGAGCTCTAGTAGGAATTGCGTCATCCCTCCTCACCAAACCCAAAGAAATTTCGCAGGCCGCCATCTACAGGAAAGGTTTCGCTTGCTCTCTTTAGGGATGAACGAGCGTTATTTCAGAACCTTACATGACTAGAGGGAAAACTGTGGCCAATGATGCCTTTACAGATCTTCTCTAAATCATCTTCGACCGTCAATACAATCCAAACGCCCTAGACATCTTAGTAAAAGTGTCCATTTTCAACGTGACAATGAAGATGTTAAATTGGGGTCCCTGAAAAGGGTCTTCTGGTTGGTGGCTCAGTGCTGGCTTGTTTGTTTCGAGAAGTTGCTCTTGGCTACTGCCCTGGTGGAATCAGTGACTGCGTGATTGACAACCAGCTAAGGAATCAGCTCCAACACCGATAATGGCAAGAAAAATAAGTGGCATATAGAAGGCGTACTCACACGCCTTAACACAAATCCGCACAAAGGAAGGACGCAAGTAAAGCAAATCCCAAGTGGCACGCTGAGGCGTCCGATTTTTTATTTTTTTTATTTCCAACTAACTAACTAACGTGACAATGAGTAACCCTACACTGTCTGTGCAAAGGTTGACGCCATGGAAGACCTCCACTTTCAGTGTGTACGGCTTGTCTGGTATTTGCTCCAATGGATTTCCACATGTTTGGACAACTCAAAGAGAACTGTAGGCAAGATATTCTTCGTTTGATGAAGAGATACAGCAGGTTCTGCACGAGTGATTACAGAGTTTTTTTTTCTTTCTTCTTCTGCATGAATCCAAGCACTTTATCAGCGCACGAGGACTTGCGTTGAACTAAGGATGGCCTCCAAAAAATGTAATCTTTCTTCTTTGAATTTTTGTTTGAAAGAGTAAATTCAGACACACACACGCACACACACACACGCACACACACACTCACACACACACACACATATACATACATAATACAAACAGAGACAGACAGACAGACACCCACACAAACACTTAAGGTTCTAATTTTGAAGCTCTTGTACATACATGTATTACTGTGCAGATAATTGCTTCGGCTGTTTCTAAACTCTTACCCTCAAGGTGCACATGCTAAGAACCACTCTTCTCTTTCTTACGCATGACTTGGACTTGATTGAACCGTTCCTCGTGAATTCGAGGGCACATACCTGCGGTAGTTTACCTGTGTGAATGTAATGTAGGTGTCTGTACAGTGTTTGCTATGTAGTTTTGTTTCAACCAAGATCAGATTTGGTTGACAGACGAATTAGCGTTGTGTTTTAAATATCACAGTGTACGTTGGGGCGACAATGTGGGTTTTCTGTGCCTGTTATTGTCGACTAGATACCGCACACGTGTTGGGGTAAAGCTAGCTTCTTTGCAGCAGGCGATCAGCTGGTTTCAATACTGGTTCCTCACACACAAAGGCACTGCTGTTCTGTGTTGAAAAAAGTCGAGCATAGTTAATTCGATAAGTCAGAAGCCCTTCTTATGTTCGATCCTACTATTCCACGGAGTTCGGCTTCAAACCAGTAATTGTTTTGGTCTGTAGGATCTTAATACAGGCACTAGAGGGCATACATTTAAAAAATGATGTTTTTCTAGGGAAATTTATGGTCAGTAGTTTGCCATTGCTTTTGAATTTCCAAAAACAACGATTTTGACATATTATGCTAAATTGACACAATTATTAAAATATGTTTGCCTCTACGCTCCAGTGAAGACACGCATCTCGTCCAACTACATTTATAAGGACAATAAACACGTTGGCACAAAAAAAAAAAAAAATGCATACCACATCAACATTGGATCAGCAGAAATTTAGTCCGCCGCGTGAAAACAAGAATGTAACTGAACTGTATAACTGACACGAATTTACCTCAGGACAAGCTCTCCAAACCTAAGCCTATCTATGGATCAATTCTGTTAGCTGTTATTAAGTTTGTGATCAGCAAGAAGGCCCTGTTTTGTAGGAGCCAATTAAGAATTGCCTTAAACTGCGGAGTGTTAATTCTATACGGAAATGAGATAAATGCTCGTCTTAAGATAAATTATTGACAGGGACGCAACTGCTATCATGCCGAGGAATTGAGGGTGAGCAATATGAGTGAGCAAATTACCCAACAGAACCATCTGTCATGTGAAATAAAAGCGGTAGAGACAGCAACATTACTCATTTAGGACAACGCCGTGGGCAGACGGGACAAACAGAATCACAAACACAACTGACATTATGCATTAGAGCGTTTGGTCAGTTGATAAATAAATTGGGGAATTTGAAGATAACGTCCTATTTGGTTACCGCAGCTTGCGGGGAAGAGCGAAGGAACTAGGAGCTATTGCTTCAATACAAAGTGTAATCAAATGCGATTTAATGCCGAGTGTGGGGGAAACCAGTGGAAAAACTGACTGTTTGCACGAAATGTGAGAGAGCGGAGTTATAATGCATGAGGTCGGTGGTTTTGCCAATCAAATGAATTAACGAAGCGAAACGTTTAAAACCTGCCAGGTTTGGCCATTATCATCCGCTACGATTTAGTGGGCAAAACTACTCTCCATCCTACACTTTGGACTAACTCGGCAATGACACAAATAACACAAATCTAAGTGAAATAACGAAAGAAAAACACAAGTAAAAAATCCAACAATGAATTGCTGACTATATTTATTTTGTTTCGCTAGCAGTCATGTGGGCCGTGCAACTATTTCCACTGCTTTGGTGGGCCGGGGGTATGGAAATGTTGAAGAACACTGGTCTAGAAAATGTAAAGGCCTAACAGCTCACACGCCGACACGGGATCTGCTTCGGGACTAAGGTTACCTCTATTTTTACCTTTCCCTCTTGGGGAATATATACCTTCAGATCAAATCATCATCATCAGGGCGCATTGCCAACTGGCTTAGGCGTTTAAGCATCCTCACCGATTTCGGTGTTCTTGATCAGTTCCACAGATGATATTCCTCCATGGCACTGTCTTAAACCATCCACCATCATTTATCTTGGCCAGGGCATCCTAATATACACCATTTACTAGGCAAAATACCCGAGCTTTCGGTTAGACTTAGCAGTCAGTTTCACATTTTTGGAATCACTGAAAGTCGTCTAAACAATAACTTTAATGATAATGATACTACAATTAGGGGATTTAAATTAATTCGCAAAGATGCAAGGAAAAAACAGGCATAGCAGTGTATACTTCAAACTGTGTCAAATATTACCGTAGATGTGATCTCGAATCTGAAGCTGTAGAGTTGAATGTTGAATTAGGAATGGACATTTTAGCACTCGGGACACTACCATAAGCGCTCCGTCCACATCTTTAACAGCAAACAAAGAGTTCCAATTCCGATGGCAAAGGTAACTGTCTGATTGCATATCCGTTTCTCCTTTCCCTTGAGTTTTGAACATCAACCAGTTCCCCGGCAACTCATCGCAGCGCCATTCTCCTCAGACCGTAATGACCTATTTGCGCTTCCTCGCTGTTCTCTCGCTTCCAGAGGGACATCACAACATCTAGATTGTAATTCTTCTTCTTCTTCTTCGCGTTCACCAGCTGTACACTCTGGCGGAAAGTTCTGGTTGCTTGTCCACTATTGAACTGTAGTCTTGCTCCAGAACCTGAGTGTTGCTTGTGCATCAGTTTTACAGATCTCATTCTCTTGAATACAGACTGTTGGTTCCTTGCCTGTCTGGCAGATGTACTCCGACTTCAAAGGAAGCTTTCCAATTAGTCGACTCTTACGACATGCTTTTGGAGAGGCAGTGGGTCTATTCTTGTTTTCCCCACAATGGGGCCCCGGAAACCATTTATAGCTGTAGAGTGTGTCTGGTTGCAAGTCAAGCCGTCAAATCAGCAATCACTTGTCACTGGTTACTTGTATGAAAATCCATGTGCAGGTTACGACTGGTATGACGCTTCACTTCTATTATGGATGCAGTTTTAAGTGTAGGTAATGTAATTATGCTGTTTAACATTGATAGTAATATACTTAACCAGGCGTGGGCGCAGGGGGGTGGGGTTGGCGGGGAGGGGATATAATGTCTTATGACTTTAAAAAAATAATTACCACTCCCACCAGAGTTACCAAACATCTTTAACATCGATCGTATTTACGTCTCTTGTCTAGGAAACATTATTCAATGTACGGTTCATATTAGTGCTGTAAATGACAACTATTCAGTGTCCTGTACATAGACAATATTTCGCTTCAAACCTCCTACAGATAAGCATCTCACTATTAAATGTAGACATGTTAAAACCTTTAATTCAGAACTATTTTTAAGCCATATATCATTTCAGCACTCGTTTTCATTTGTTTATTGAGAATGCTTTATCACATAACATAATTTTTATCTTGTGAAAAGCTGCCTTTGCCCAGCAAATTATGCTCTTAATGTCTTTTAGACATCGTCCATCTAATGTTATGAATGTCCTACTTGAATTGGTTGATTTGGTTAAGCACCTTCCCTTCTATCGCTATGTCTAATTTTGGAGCTATCTTGTTCTTTGATATAACCAATTTTTTTTCCTTGACAGTCAATGAAAGTCCATTGTTTTTCATTTCCAGATACAATTTTATTCTGTCACGTGGACAAAAACTGCAAGTAAAATGGGAACAAACAAAAACTGGAGAGAGGCAATATCTTCACCACATAAATATGTTGTGTAAGCCAGTCATCCTGCTATCTCGTTATCAGTCAGTTGATTAATCAAAAATCTATTTGCAGTCCTTTACAGAACGTCGCTCTTTCCTCGGCACACCTAAAAGTCAACTTTCTTTAGCCAGTTCTCCAGCCCTATGTGCTTTCATAGCCAGTGTACCTTCATTGTCCTGTACCTTCACAGAAGTCGACCTCTTTTTCGTTTTCCGGAAACTGAACACTCTATCACCGTTCTCTGCAGGACACCTTCCTAGAAATATGCTTACTAATGCGGCAGCACGTGATGACATATTTAACTGTGCTAAAACACCCGATGTAGCTCTGAATCTTTGAATTTAGGAGTCATGGATCTAATTAAATGACAGAAGAAGCAAGGTTTCGAATAATCAGTAATCAAAAATTGTGTGTATGTTGGTTTTTTTTTTTTGTTTTTTTTTTCCTGTGAGGCTTTGCAAATACTTGATTTCTCTAAGTTTCATAGCATTCATTGTTGCAGACACCTTAAAGTGATCTGATTTTTGTGGCTCGATCGGCTTTGACGTGTTGCATTTATGCAGGAAAACAACTTTTTGTACAAATGTTGTATTATATATAGTTGCTACCTCTGTTAACAAAAAACAAAAAAACAAACAAACAATGAGCTCTTTTACACTATACTGGCTCATTCTTCCTTGACAATAAATTCACTTCTTTTAGGCCTTTGCTTAAGGGGTCACGATATAACTATTTGTGTGTGTGTGTGTGTGTGTTTGTGTGAGTGTGTGTGTGTGCGTGCGTTTAACACCTATGTAAAATCCTAAGATTTTTAAAACACACATAGATCTTAGGAAATAAATCATTAATCATAAACTTTAATCATATTGTGAGGTAATAAAGTAGTCTACTTTCTTTAAAAAAACTCTCTCTCTGTCTCTCTTTGTATATATCAACAAATATATATATATATATATATATATATATATATCTATATATCATTTTTAATGGTCGAAAAGGGAACAGAATGTAGCATTATAATCTTTCAAGAAAAATAAACAGACATTTATAGGAATATTTATTTGAGTATCTTTTTTTTTAATAGTTGTTCTTTACCTTTATTATTGTTTAAGGAAATCCTCGCAAAATGTCATGTGTCTTTCTAGACCTAAAATTAGCTGAGATATCGGAATGATATACTTAACAGCAAACGTAAAAAATAAAATTGTAAGAAAATTAAAATTTAGGCTTTGAATATCAAATTTAAAAAAAAGTTCTTACATAGATGATTCCGTTTTGCATCACACACATACAATATGTCACATAAATGTTAGAATTAAATACATCAAACATCGTAAATGTATTATTACCATTAGGAAAATTTCCTCATATTCCACAGTTCGCTAAGTTCAGATGCCCAGTTTTCCAGAGCGTTTTGTCAGGTGGCATGTTAATGATTTTTATGTTGCTTAAAGTGTTATTATTGGCTGCTAAGCGTTTTCTTTCCACTTTCACGTCCATCTTTCGTTTTGCTTCTGTATTTTTGCTGAGTCTATGTTCCCAGTAACACACAGCTATGTATTCATTCATAGCAATAGTTATACCCTATAATTTGCAATGTGTTACTTTTTGATTCCATAAGCGATCTATTAGCGATAAATTGGCACTGTTCCTGTGTTAGTTCCAGGACCCTTTTTGTTGGGAAAACAAGAACAGACCCACTGCCTAGCCAAAAGCATGTCGTAAAAGTCGACTAAATGGGAGCTTCCTTCAAAGTCGGAGTGCATCTGCCTGAGAGGTAAAGAACCAATAAATAAGTCAGACCTGTCAACGGATGCACACACAACTCTCAATGTCTGTAACAGGACTGCAGTCCAAAAAGTGGAAGAACCACCAGAACTTTCTGCCACAGTTTACAGCTGGTGATCGCGACGAAGAAGAAGAAACCGGCAAAGTTAAAGGCGGTTTTCCTCCACAAACGTTCTAATATATCTTTTCATACGCCCAAACATTACATCTCCACTGCCTCTAGTTTCCCCACAATTACATCACTCATTGTCCAACATTATTTTTCTTTTCCTCCTCCTTCTCATCATTTTCACCAGCTGTAACCTCCGGTGGAAAGTTTTGATTGTTCATCTACTTCTGGACTTTGGTTTTAATCTAGAACTTAAGATTTGAGCGCTCATCCTTTTTACCGATCCGGCCTATTTTTAATGCAGACTTTTGATTATTCGTATCTAAGGTATATAGATTCCTACTTTGACAGAAACACCCCTAGTCAGTTGACTCTTAAGACAGGCTTCTTTACAGGCAGTGGATCTATTACTCCCCCAACCTCTTCCAAATTAAATGGATCACAGGAACATTCACGGGGACCATTATACTTCGAACTGAAGAAAAGAACATATTTAATTTAACAAAGAACACCTATTTTGTGCTTTTGACATCTTTCCTGCGCTGGGGTGAGAGTGGGGGTGGGCGGTGGATGGGGAGGGAGGCAGGACCGTCTTAACAACACTATGGTCTCCCTGGAAACCAAGTGTACTGGGGCCCCTCAGTATGATACTCACAGAAAATGTAAATGGTCGACCATATCAAACATATATTTATTATACTGACACTAAAAAAATTATATTAGAATATATTCATCCATTAGATGGCAAAATATAGAGCATTTACTCCATTTCTTGTCACAGAATTGCTTTATTATTGGCTTGAAATAAGTGGTCTTCATAAGTCCACGTGAAAGCCAGTTCAAACAAGGCTGCCCCATTTAGCCGCGAAGCAATTTTATTAAGTTCCTGTCTTGACAAAGACAATTCTCCTGTACAGCTGGATACCATCGTTCACGTGCACACTCTAAAAGCATTTTCAACATTCGGGGAAAATAGATTTTAAATTGTCCAAAATTATGTTTCTTCGCAGTTCATGGAGAGTCTCACAATTTTCACTGGGAGCCATCTAGTGCTTGAGATTTTAACATTCATTTCAAAGGTCACTATAATTGAGGTCTTTGACATGCATATTAGTCAAATTTCACACTTTTGTTTTTAAATTCACCAGAAGCAATGCTTTTTCAACACAATAATAAGTCTCTGCACGTATTGTCAGTTCAAAGATTAGTGTTCAAATTTGGCAGGAACGTTTCCGCCTTGAACGTTTCGGTTTACTGAGAAGAACCTCTTCGGGCAGCTCTGCTAATCAGTCACGTCTACTAAGACGCTGAGTTCGACTGATGCTTATGGCTTTGAAATCATATTCACCAAACTGGGACCTAGTTTCCTGGAGATAGACTATCAAACACTTCGGAATCAGGTAAACTCAGTTTCAACTTCATGGCAAACAGGTCACCCTATAATTGTTCCGTTTCTGAGGAAACCAAAACAACCATGTCGGTCCCTGTCCCTTATCCGCAGCTCACAGTGTCGCGCCATGGACTAATCTTAGTAGCTGGGTGGCGAAAATAGATTCAAGACGATTCGTGGCAACAAGGATGTTTACATCTTACGAGTGATGGACATTGCTTTTTTTATTAAATTTGTTTCTAGCTCCAAAGAATTTAATGGGAAATTGTTTACCCCTTCAAAAAAATTCTTCTGCCTCTTTCCTTGTTTTCACCATCTGTTCATTGTCAGCTGATGGAGAATGCAGAGTACATTGGGGGAAGGGGGGCGGGGAGGTGGGGGGAACCCCCATACAGAACATGCACATCCTCAAATATTCTGACTATCGTACTTCATGTAAACAATTGACCACGCAATTGTTTCCTAAATATGGTCTCAGTACAATATCACCAATGAGTAGAGCCGGAAAATGTTAACTCTTTGAGTCCCTAGAACGCATCATACGTTCATAGGTTACTGCCTAGAAGCCCAATGAACGCAGGATGCGCCGATTTTACGTCTCTTGTGACTACCCCTTGGGCATGTGATGCTAAACCCTCTGGGACTCAAAGAGTTAAAATAGATCCTGAACGAAGCCAACAAAAATACAACAAAAGGTAACCAGCCCTCTTCTGCTTTTATTTCCATCATGTTCAGGTTGTGTCCAGTGCAGAGGACAAACATGAATCCGCGTTTGCAGTCCATTCTATCGTGCAGACATATGTGCATCATTATTGTATGACTCACTACGATAATTTAATAGTGGAATGTTATTATCATTAGTAACATCAACAACAATGTCTGTTGGACTCTTTGCTTCATGAAAAAAAGATGACAAAAACACCCAGAAACGTTCCATATTTTGTATAAGGAAAGATGGGATTTTTTCGGTTTAACGTTACAGAGAAATACTTTTAAAAGGCAAACACATCTGAAAAAAAAAAAAAAAAAATTATGGCAAGGTATTTTACATACACAGATTAGCACGGGTTCCGTATGCTCGCAGTGCTCCCTCGCAGCTGCCCAGCAGGCCTATGCATTAAGACAGCCATGCCTCAGTGTAGACTCTCTTCAAGAACCATTGCTCCACCCCTCGATGTCCCCAAAGGTATGGATATTTGTTCTCTTGCCCTGCCCACTTGCTCTCATAGAGCCTTCACCACGTCCGTGTTATCATAAAGTAGCTCACCATAAAGAGCAGCGGCTGCAGTCAGTACATCGGCCTGCTCACTAACCCATACACCGGAATATCCTGGGGGAAACCAAAAATCTTTGCTTTATTCCGGATCTGAGTCTTATGAAACGATGAAAAGCACTTTGCGCGTAGGATGTAGGTTTCTATTTTCCGAAGCGTGTCTGTGAGGCCTAGTAAACGGCCCTCGGATGGCGGATCACCCATTTTATTCCTTGCTTCAGTTCGGGACACTGGCCCGTGACGATCCATATGGTTTATCATTTTAGCCGCTCCTCTTAAAAGTTTTTTCTTGGATATTCCAGTAAATCATCTCCTAATGTTATTGTCATTTTTAAACCCTTGACTCCAACATTATTTAACGAACACAATAATACTGCTATTTGTTTAGGCTGACGATAGAATCTGATTCATCACAGCACTCACCCATCTTGTCTACCGAAGTATACATTTCTCTAGACATTTCTTACTTTTCTATCATTACTTCCCTGACTGTAGACAAAGACATAATTAGCAACATATAACATTCTCACAATACTCACTGCCTATGTTACCCTTATCCTGTGCCTGTGTACAGACTGAAAAGCACTTAGAAAATGGCAGATTAATTTGGGAGGCCAGGTGCGAGACTAATGGTCTGTGTCGCGGCAAAATCGCGGAAAAAGCAATATGAAGTTCACCCAGGACTACTTGAATCAACATGATGATCAGGAGCAAACCTCAACAACCGTGCTGCAGCCGTGTAGTTCCAATACCGGGCTTCATCGAGACTACAGAGCTTGCTAATGAAGAACTGGCCACAAAGGATTTCCAGTGGGAACTAAAGTTTGGTACTCAATCAGAAAGAATGTAGATCAACCTGTCTCAGGCAGATTGCAGAGCTTGACTGCGTCAGACTTAAGAGATAAGTCTTGAAATGGAATTACAGCTGAACACCCAGCCATCTCATCCAAATTCGAATTAAACAAAACTGCCACAATAAATTAACATTCAAACCAGGACTAGGTAAGTGAGGATATGGGATAATTAGAATGTCTTTGTACTGGAACCCACAGAGGCATAGAAATAAAGGAAGACCAAAAAACACTAGGAGAAGGCAGCTAGAGTGTAAGTTAAAAAAAAAAAAGATGTGTAGTACACGGGAAGAGCTGCATGCGACAGCTAAGGAAAGAGCGACTTGGCGTGAGTTGGTTGAGGGCCTATGCTTCATTGGAGATTAGAAAGGCTGAATTTAGACAGTGCAGTCGGCAACAGAATGATGATTTAGGCAATACCACTCCGGCTGCTTTTATTTCCAACGATACTGCGTGCTACCCATTTTAGTCCTTGGTTGAGCTGAGGTCAAGTTTATAATTATTCGATGGGGGATTTGAACCGGGTGCATTCGGAGTTCTAGCTTCCACACTACCGCGGCCCCAAAACAAAGCCTAATTATTCTATATATTTTTTTAAAACCAACAAACTATCATCATATATCAAATCAAATGATGCAGTAGCCAACCAGAAGAGGAAAACACAGAATCATAGACACAAGAAGCCAAACAAGTCACACGGAAGGAGGAAGATATATTACATATCTTAGTGATGAAACCTCACACATTTGTAATAGCTGAAAGCAAGGAACTATTTTCTCCTTCCTGTAATCGCATTCTGTATTCCGTCAGACGTTTTTACCGGTTGGATTCGACTTCTGTCTGGGCGCTTTTTTAATCCCAGAAAGAAATGGAAAAGAAACTAAAGTAAAAAAAAAATATATATGCAAGAGATAATAAACGAACTGAACAGTTTTGATAATTAGATTTCAATTTTTCTGAGCAGTTGACAGATTTGTTTATTAATCTACATCTAATTTTGCTGCAAAATGAAAGTTGTG
>CAJHNH020000985.1:122656-145156 GCA_905116865.2 Candidula unifasciata | reverse complement strand
TTGTTTCCATCTTCCCATCATGTCCCTATAAGAGGACAACTATCAGACCATGATTAATTTGTTTAGTTTTTATTACTAATGTTTAAAATGATAATGCATTTTCAGGATGTCTGCAAGATTGTTCTGCTGAACCGCATTTTTGCCACTTTAATTGATTGTTTAAATCCATGATGAATACCCTCATTCTGTAACTGTTTTATCGAAACCTGCAGAAAATCCCTTTCTGACATCCATTGACAGTGTGTCAGTGTGTTCAACTTTTTTGTTGTTGTTGATAAAATGCAGTTTCTGATTATCCTATTCTGCTCTTTGACTCCTTTGTCATCATTACCAAGTGTTATGTTTATAATCGATGCTGCTCATTGTTCGTTATTTTATAAATCAAACAAATTACCTATCATGTCTATGTTCTTGTCCAAACCGTGCTACATGACAAGTCCATCCATTAGTATGTCTCTCTGTCTTATTTTTGCTTGCTTCCCCGGCACATACGCCACTTACAACAAACGTTTCCAGTCAGGTGTCGGCTCGTGATTCATTTTTTTCAAGACGCTATTTTTGTCACTGCGTACGTTCTTGGTGGTGGTGATAAGGACACCAAATATCGTTGTGAAACAACCAAGAATTAATACCAACCCCCCCCCCCCCTTCTTCCCCCCCCCCCAACCTCCCCTCCCCCAAACACAACATGAAAGAAGGCATGTAGTATTTCAACAGCCATGCATGCAAAGAATAGCAGAAAGTTGACTACACTCATTCTTCTTCTCAGCTTTCACCTTCTGTTGGAGCTCCCGTGGTGTAGCGGCTAAAATACCGTTGCGGATAGGAAGATCGTGGGTTCAGACCCTGACGGAGTCAGACGTTTTTCTTCCAAAAATGATATTGGCTCCTCAGTCGACCCGGCTTGAACGGGTACCAGATACAGTCCTGGGAAATTAAGGTAGCTGGCGTGATGTTTACCACATTACCCTCTGAGTCACGGCATTTCCCCCACCCCCTCCCCCTATCCCACACCCCAAGAAAGACTGAGGGAGTTCTTGAAGATTTAGCAATGACATCATGAATGTTTGCAACCTTACAGACATTTATCCAGGTGAGGAGTGGATACCAGCGTCTAAAGCGCCTAATCTCACATTCTCCTGTGTCGTGACGCTCAATAGGAGTTGTCGGGAGCTGAATTCAGCTGCTGTCAAAACCGTGGTATGCGCGCTTATCAGTGACAAGTCAGATGAGACAGATGTGGTGATCTTCACAGACGGGTCCGTTATACGAGGACATAAGAGTGCATGGGCATTTACAGCTCTCTCTTCGGGCAGAACAGTTCAGGAAGCCAGCAGTGTCTTCTCCATGACTACCAGCAGCATGACGATGGAGGTGATGGCAGTGACACAGGCTTTCATGTGGCTGGGATCACAGGACTATTTCTGCGCGTGTGTGTGCTGAGTGATTCTTTGAGCATGATCCGGCGGGACGAGGCATGCTGGTTACGCAGACAGTGGCTTGAGTCGTTGCAAAATTATCCTGTGTGTGCAGTTACTTGCACATTCGTCCCAGGTCAGGCAGGCATTGTTGGTAATGAGAGAACTGTAGTCTGGCAGGTGGTGCATTAATTGAAGATCACGCACACATTGTCATTGCCTTTAGAGAGATAGGACGTTCTGAGGATTTTGGAAGCAGCGTGTCCACATCACTGCGAATTGGGAGTTAAGATCGGCACACCCAAGCATGAGAAGCACACCGGACGCACACAAAGTCTTGTTAATCAACATAGGACTGGTACTATTAACCGCACGACGCTAATGGATATGTTTAGAGGGGAATTTGAGCGCCTATGGATGTGTCCGGAATTGCTGTGAAGATAATTTAACACATAACTCGTAACTCAAAGATATAGCAGGATATGTGCTATTACTGCTTTTCGTCCTTCTTAGGACGTTATTTTTTGTTATTTGAAGCCCCACTCTGGCTTTTGCCAGGGGCCGCAATATAGGCAGGTCAACATTATGGCCAAATGTCTGAACGCGGTTTCTGGGACCTCTCCACGGTGATCCTCATCCGCATGGTGGCACTTTGTGTCATCGGGTGTTTATCGCTTGTGTGATGTCCTGGTGGGGTAAAAAATCCAATCCAATCCTATAGCAGGATGAGCGGGGGTAAAGGGTGGGGGGTGGGGGGGGAATAACAATACAAAGGCATAACATCATGTTCTAAAAACTAAAACGTCTTTCACTAAAACACTGAAAGAAAGAGACTAAACTAGATCAACACATGTTTATTTGTTATTTCCGTGAAAGAACGCAAGAAAAGACAGAAGCTAGTTTATTAGGACAGCTAAAATGTAAAAGCATAAAAGATTGGTTTATCGACATTTCTGAGACGGCTGCCATAAAAGCGAATTTTAACAGACAAATGCTGTTGAATAATGCAGACGGTTCTTGTTTAGACACGTCTATACTTCTAATGTACGCAATAGGCACAGCCAGACAGAAAAGAAGATAGGTTTCTAAAATGTTTCTAGAATTTGTGGGGGGAAAATTATCAAAGAGACTAGCAAAGCTTATTAAATTGAAAGGTTGCAAGAGGAAATTCTGAGGATAAGAAAAGGTGGGGGTGGGGGGGGGGGAGAGGGGGGTAGGGAATAGCAATCTAATGTATGCAATGGTTTCTAAAATTTCTCTATAATTTATGGGGGGAAAACTATCAAGGAGACTAGCAAAGCAAATTAAATTAGAAGGTTGCAAGTTGCAAGGGGAAATTATGAGAATAAGGTTGAGAATATACAACAAGGGGGGAAAAACGAAAATAATTTACAAAAATAGAGTACTTAATATTAGTAAACATTGTCGTTTCCTCAATGACTTTTGCGTGCAATGCAAATGTAATGAAATATAGGCAGAAAGGGGTTAAATGAACAAAGCATACATTTCAGACCACCACACGGCGTAAAATTCCATCACTGTGTGAAATGACAGAAATGGGTGATTAGAAAGCCATGGCCTAGCCAACTATGTAGAACATCTTCATGATAACCGCCATGACATCTGACAGTGAGGGATGAAACATTCGACGAGTGCCCGTGAGCTGTGACCAGCTGAAAAGATACGTTCATCCAAACGTGACCACCAAAGACAGGTGACAGGGGTGTGATTAAGAAGGTACGCCAGAAAGAGCGGGAAAGCGGAAGAATAAAGTTAGCCCCGGAACCGCTTGAGAGGACAGTTAGGACCGGACAGCTTGAGAGACCAGTTGAGAACACCAGTGCTGTACTTCGTTTAGAGGGATATGTTAAACTTGAAGTTTAACTAGAACAGAGAGTTAGCCACGGAACAGCTTGATAGGACAAGTTAGGACCGGACTGCTTGAGAGACCAGTTGAGTAAACTAGTGCTGTACTTCGTTAGAAGGTATATGTTAAACTTGGAGCTTAGCTAGAACAGTGAGTTAGCCACGGAACCGCTTGATAGGACAGATTAGGGCTGAACCACTGGAAAGACCAGTTAGGAGAAAACTAGTGCTTTACTTCGTTTAGAAGGTATATGTTAAACTTGGAGTTTAGCTAGAACAGTGGTTAAGGAACTCGTAGAGATTCATACGAATAGCTTGTATCCAGATAATAAAGTGTTCATATACTATTGCTTATTGAATTTATGAAGCCTGTGTGACGAGAATATTGTAAATAAACCAGCTCTTGTGTAATTGATTACATCACTGGCCTTGTTCTTGAATACGATTGAAGAGAGCTACGAACTATATTCATTCAACTTGACCGAATTAGGCACATCTATTTCTTGGGGAATGTATAGGCACGACTGTGCCACACAAATTGGGTGGGGGGGGGGGGGGCACTATATGGGGCTTTAAATGCACGACTCTATCCCACGGCAGTTCTCTGATTCTTGTATGACATGCCAACTCAACTCAACACTCGCAACATTGACCAAAAGACTCGAAGGTGATAATAATCTAAGCTGCACCCGCATAAATCAAGTCTTAGGGGATGGAATTATGAACCGTTAACGATATCATCACATCGAATAATTGTACTTCACAAGTAAAACTAAAGGACCCTTTTCACAGTCCTCTAGGCGTATTGAACATTTAGCAAAGTAAAAAGTAAAGTAAAGATCCCTTTTCAAGACTTTAGGAGCATCGGGCAAATGAGAGAAGCACCCATATTTCTACAGACCAATCGGCACTCGGTGGGTAATGCGACCAGCATTACGCCGGCTGCCTTTACTTCCTCAGGACAGCCATTCTGGTACTTAATTGAGGTTAGGTCGACCTGCGACGTCCCATACCACGATAAAAATCCACGCAGCCAGCAGTGGGTTTCGATCGCGGTACATTGGAATTACGAGTCGGACTCGCAAAGCCTTAGCCACGGACCCCGCTGAACATACAGTGCTATAACTAACTATATTTGATACCCACTCGGTGGGTGATATAGTCTGCCTTTACTTCACAAGGCTTTACCTGGCACCCATTCTAGAAAGTGTCGACTTGGGAGCAAAAGTCATTTTGAAAAAAAAAAAAGTCCGGAACTGTTTGGAATTGAACCAACACATTGTGGATCTGCAGGCTGTCGTCTGACCTCCACACCGCGACGACTCCTTATTGTTAGTACAGAGGTATTTTAAGTATAGATTAGCTAGCTGCGACCATTTCAAGTCGCTTATCAGTAATTATATTTTGTGTGGTATATGCAGTCGGTCGGCTGTGTGGCTAAGTTGATGCCAACGCTTCGTAATGCCGGGATGCCAGGTTCGATCCCAGCTGCGGGCCATGGTTTCGACATTGGTATCAAGAAAGTCGACCGTCCAGAAGCAATGACAAACTACTGGATGTATATTTGCCTAGAAAAACCACACAACCGCCAGAGGCTGTTGGGGTTGGCTCTGCAACGTTCTGTAAAGAATACGCAACTAACCTATATGCAGTCGTTTGCGGTAAAATAATTCATTCTTTTTAATACAATTAACAAACACACAGAAACTACACACCCTTTATTAGTAACAATATTAAAACTAACAATAAATTTACATGTAACAAATACAGTTTTTTAGAAATCAATATACTAGGACACACAAATGACTCTTTGCAGCTTACCTTTCGAAAAATGAAGATGATCTGTCACAACGATAGCTCGCCTAAATCTCTCCAGCACCAAATGATCGTCCACGACAACTTGATCTGTTTGTGACGACAAAACGCTTTTCTCAGTGGCTGTATCCACGCCGATGAATCTGAAGCCATTTATGGCTAGGATCGCAAGTGTATAAGCCACAAAAATATACACCAATCGGTGCAGTTTCTTATTGCACTTTCTCCTCCAAGGGTAGGAAATAGACATGCCTTCTGGATCAAACTGACCGCACACCAAACTCGCACTGACTCTATTCGTTAGTGAAGGTTTACATTCTGCTCTCCGCGTTCGTGAAGTGTAATCACCAGCGAGAGACGGAAGCATAGAGTTCAAATAAGTATTAGCAGAGCTGTCTGTTGTTGTGTCACTGTAGTTAGGTCTGGTGTTTGGTGAGCGACTATCGACAACACCGGATTCGACATTTAAATGAGGTAGACCTGCAGATGATGCACACACATGAGAACCTTTGTCCGTTGACATGTTATAGGTTTTTCTGGGCAGTTATAAGTCTGAAATGTAAAACCACAAATTAAAAAAATTTCTTTAAAAAAAAAAAAAAAAAATAGTGTAATCGACCCTGTTTTTAAAGTTATCTCATGCCTCTATGTGTTCAATGATTTACTGTTGCTCTGAAAGTTAATACTTATGTCAGTATTAAAGAAAAACATTCGCAAAACTAAAATCCCATAATGCTGACGTGGAATCGTGGTTGTGGAGATTGTGACACATACTCCGATACTCTCAACCCACATACGTTGACCAGTTTGAATATCACAATATACAATTACGAGGCAAACGAGCGGGTACTCACGCCCAGACAAACACCCAGTCAAGTGATAATAATATGGGAGATAATCAAGTAACTGAGCAATGAGATCTTATCTCACATTGTTCTGACACCGACCTAGTCATTATGGAGGGGGTCAGTGCCAAAATCAATGTGTCAGTATCAGGAAACGGCAGGGTGTTCACGTATATATATCATAAATTTTCAGAATTGTTGAAATATGCTATCACAGTTATTAATATATGACAGAAGCGTTAACATTTCTACAGAAATGTCAAATTGTTGGGGAACCTTTAAGGCAGTAACTTACCATGTAAAACAATTTCATACGCATTGAACTGCAAATAAATGAAAAAGAAAGAAAACAGATAGGAAGGCATCCATAACAATCCAAACTTCAATTGTAATTAAGACCGCATTGTGAATGGAAACTGCTCCTGTCAGTGCATCAGAGCCTCTTTAAAAAAAAGCTTTTCTCAGTGCACAGCAGACTAGATGTATACTTGGGAAAAGTCCTGTCATCTAGATTTGTAGTTTCTAACCTTTCTTTGGTGGCTCCTCCATTGAGTTTCTGCCAGGACTCCACCCCGCCCCCGACCCCTCTTTCTATTTTTAACATAGAAGAAAGTGATTAGAAAGGGAAGAAACTGAAATAATGTTAACAAGGACTTTAGGAAAAACTCCCCCATTATGTATGGTTTTAACCCACATCATTCGAAGTATCAAGGAACAAAAGAAACCATCACCAACAACTTTAGTGTCCAAATATCAGTGCTATTTTTTACACTGTTCTGACTTGATGATATCTTCTGCTTTTGATCTGATGCTGGACAAGCCACAACGCAAATCACTCTCCACTCCAAGCTGGTAGTTCTTTTTCGTGCTCATGACAATTAAACCTGATAATGTTGATTGGGGAGGGGGCTGTGTGGTTCCGAGGCAAGATGTTCACCTCGAGTGCTAGAGGTTCCTGGTTTAATTTCCGGTAAGACCTGGGGGTTTTCCACGTGGACTGGGACTTTTAGTAAAACCTCCTGGTATCTGGCTAGTGAGACCGGACGCTTGTGTGCATTGTTGAGCACGCAACAACAACAACAACAACAACAACAACAACAACAACAAAAATCCAGTGGCAGTTGGAAATTGAAAAAAGTAGCCTAACGGCCCTGGGTTAAAATGTGGAGTTAAAAATCGATCCAAAGTATTTCAGGATCCCCGCCAGTGCTATAGAGCCTGTGCAATGTGAACAGCTTCTTCGGACTCTGACTTGATTTAGAAGAAAGAAGGGAGCACTTATGTGTTACTACTTGTGTGCCTTGATTTTTATCCGTTGTTGAAACCTCAAACCTTAAATGCTAATAATTACAGGTGAAAATGTAATCAATTTCAAAATTTCTTGACGCCCTGTTATAAACTTTCTCACCCTCCCCAAGGGGGTTTGCCCCTTTCCCACTTCCAGACTGAAGACCACTGATCCACATGGACACAAAAGGGAAACATTGGCTTACTCTCCAAGGAAGCAGAACTGGTCTTGCAGTGGATACCAGCCCACTGTGGTATTCAAGGAAATGAAAGAGCAGAGGAGTTGGCAAAAGCTGGGAGTAATCTTCTACAACCTCATCCATCACACAGCTACAAAGAAACCAAAACAGCGCTAAAGCAGTCTTTCAAGCGGAAGTGGAGAAGGCAGAATGGAGATTACAGACCAGAGAGTGACAGCTTAAACAAACTCAACAGTAAAGAACAAACATCAATTTTTAGACTTCGGACTGGACACTGTAGTCTTCGAGCACACCTGTACAGGATAGGCATAACAGAATCTGCTTCCTGTGATTGTGGAGCAGAAAGACAGACCGCTGAGCACATACTGCAGTACTGCCCTTACCTCTTCCAGCAAAGACTGTGGATCTGGCCCAGGGGAGCCACATTGCGAGAAAAGCTATGTGGGACCGGTGGCGACCTTAAATGCACAATCCTATTTGTGACCCAGACGGGACTCAATGTTTAGCATGAGTGATGTCAAATGCAGAAGAAGAAGAAAAAGGCATAATTTGTATCAAGACATTTAAATAGCACACCAAGGCTTCAGATATGTGTATCAAGATAGGTCAAAGACGACGTCTGTGGCTTAGGCGTTGCCGACAAGCTTCGCAATGCCAGGGTGCCGGGTTCGATCCAAGCTATGGGCGATGTGTCTTGGATTGGTTTAGACAGTGGGACCGGAAGCTGCCCTTTTAGTAAGCAATGACAAACTTTTGAACGGAAAATTTGCCTAGAAAGAAAAAAACAAAAACAAAAACAACCTCACAACAATTGAAAATGCAGGGTTTCTGCTACAACCTGTAATGTATACGCAACTAATTTTAAATCTGTTGTAAAATCATCATAATGCGGCTTGAAAAAGGAGTAGATAAAGGCCTACAAGTGGAACAAGCGGATTCAGAAAGGGCAGAGGAACAGCTGAGCATATCTTTACTCCTCGTACGATTTTAGAACAATGCATTGAATGGCAGAGAAGTATATAATAATTTTGAGAAAGCTTTTGACAGCGTCCATAGAGACAGCCTCTGGAAAATTTTACGACATTATGGAATTCCAAAAAAGATAGTCAACATAATTGCTCTCTTCTATAAAGACCTTTCCTGCGGTATAACAAATTACATCTTTCCCAGTAAAGACAGGTGTATGACAGGGGTGTGTTATGCCATCTCTCCTCTTGAACTTTGTGATTGATTGAATACTAAAGGACACAGTAGACACGACATTATGATGCATACGATGGACTCCATTCACCATGCTTAGGGACCTTGATTTTGCAGATTATAAAGCCCTCTAATCACACAAACATGAACGTATACAAGAGAAAAGTAACAGACCAGGACTGCAGCTGGTACCCATTGAAGGCTGGGTCGACCTGGAAGCCAATGTCATTTTTGAAAGAAGTCAAAATTAATCAGGTTTTAAACCAGCGATCTTCCGGTCCGCAGGCAAGCGTCTAGCCGCTACACGATGGCGAATCCCGTCTGTTACAGCAAAGCTGAAAATATTATGCCTGCAGTGTTTCGGTTTAGCTTACCGTTGCATAACCGCCGAAAAAAACAACAACATTGCACACACAGACATTGTATGCCTTACATTCAAAAATGTTTCGATGGACATAGCGCGTTTGCAGTTTTGAACATTACAAGTAGTTATGAGGGATGCACACGCTTTCAAAGTCACATTTTTTCTTTTAATTGGAAGAAGTTAATCTATACCAAATTTTACACACACACACACACACACACACACACACACACACACACACACACACACATACATACATACACACACACACACATATTCACACACACATATTCACACACACACACACACAAACACACAAATAAAAAAATGCAGATTGCTAGATCACACGAGTTGCGTTCAAGGTTAATAAATACCAGACTACGCCTGTGACGTTAAAAGCATGAAAATAATTATGGCAATTCGTAGCGTTAATAGTTACATTTGCTTGAGGATATCCGTAGCGTTTCAAGCTGGAAAAAAGTAATAGAGATTTCACGTTGCACACAGCTGAAGACAAACTAAAGTGTGTCAAACAGAAAAAAAAAAAAAGGAAGGAATAAAAAAGGGAGAAACATACCAACGTAACGTGTATTTTCTTCTTCTTCTCTTCCACCTTTTACCTCATCGAAGTTTCGGGGGGAGATGTAATGTTCGTTGATGAGCTCTGTCAAGAGCACAATTAAGACCTATGCTCATTTCTGTAAGGCTGTTCTTAATGCCATCACTCCATATTTCCCGAGGTCTTCCACTCGCTCTATACCCGTTGTAACGTTTTAGTGTGGCTCGCTGTGGCGGATAGTACCAGGGCATTCTTGTCAGGTGTCCAAACCACTTCATTTGTTGTTCTTTGATGACCTGTAAGACTTGCTTTGTTCTTAGCATTCGTATGATTTCATGCTTTCGTATTCTGTCTTTCCATGAAACTCCTACAGCTCTTCTAACGCATTTCCTCTCTGTTGTCACAATTTTACGTTCATTAGAGGATGTAAGTGTTCACGTTTGGCATTGATAGCATAGTTTTGGCCAAAAAATATTTCTGATAAGATTCACTTTAGTACTCCGACGTGCTGTTTATTGTTGCTAGGGTTGTACCGAATAGTGATTTTCACTATTCGGCCGAATACGAATAGCTGGACCAACTATTCGGCCGAATATGAATCATCATCATCAGGTGCTTTCTGACTGGCATGGGCGATTATGCCTCGCCACAATCTGCGATCTCCTGCAGCATAATTTAGTTCGTGTGCTGAGACACCTCCATGCCATGCAACAAGACTATCAAGAATCTTCTCTCGTTGTCTTCCTCTATTCCTTCTTCCACAGATCTTCCCAATGGTCACCACATGTTCAATTTTCCCTCCTCTTATAACATAGCCGAAAATGATGACTGTCTCCTTCTGATGTCTGTGAGTAGTTGTCTTCGGGCACTCGCCTCTTTCAAAACATCTTGGTTGCTTTGGGGTGGGGGGGGGGGGGGGGGGGGGGAGGGGGGGGGAGGGCGGCTGTCCAAGTTATTTTTAGCATTGTTCTGTAAAACAACATCTTTGAGGCCTCAAGCAATTTTTATCCTGCAATCCGATTGTCCAGGACTCACAGCCATATATTAAAACTGGGTGTATGTAGCAAGCAAGAATTCTTTTTCTAACCTCTAATGACAAAGATATATTGCATAAGATGTTCTTCATTTGATAAAATGCAGTTTTTGCCTGTCCTATTCTGTTTCTTACCAAAAAAAAAAAAAAAAAAACTAAACAATTGTTCCGTGTTGTCAGCATTAGGGCAGTATGAACCAAGGTGGGAAATCTTGATATGTTCATTTTCCACCAGTCCAGAAACGGGTGTAAGGTAACCACTATTCGTATTCGGCCCGACCGCAACTATTCGGCCAAATACCGAATAGTTATTAGGTCCAATATTCGGCTCCGAAGCGAATACGAAGCGAATATTCGGTACAGCCCTAAATGTTGCTAAAATAAATCACACACATTCTCTATTGCAGTAACCTATCAGTTAAAAGTAAAGTCGGGAGATGTGAACCAGCGTAATTAGGTCACGGTTTTAAACCATAAGTGCTCCGCCACCAGTACAGACAGCTGACAAGAAACTTTCCGTCTGTGTCACCGACCGCCAGTAAGTCTGTAGCTACAGCGACGTTCCTCCATTTACCCCAGAGTGTCAACTCTGCTACCCATTTCCTAGATGCTGGGTGAACCCTGGGAACCGCTCGGTTTCGAACACCGACCGTGGTTGCAGCGAGTCGCAGCTGGATTTGAATGCGAGCCTCTTATCGACCGCGCTATCGCGGCTCCCAGTTAGAACAAAATAACCCTTTTCAGGTCTTCAGGTTTATTGAGCATCCAGGGCTAGACCCATACTTTTTAGAACAATCGGTACTCGGTTAAGCCCATAGTATATCTCCGCAGAACGCGTAACTACCTACCAAGCTCGTCAGATAAAGCACACTCTCTAGTCAGAATCCCCTAGGATATCCCTAAGACTTGCATTCGTGACCTGAACCATTCGTCTCTCACACCAACTAACGACCTTCAGTGTTTGCCTCAAATGACTGAAACTACTTCACACCCTGAACCCCCCCCCCCCCCCCCCCCCCTTTCCACCCCATCTATTTACCATTTTAGTTGACCCCTCTGAAACCTGCAAATGACTCACTATTGCTGCAGACTTAAAAGTACCAAATACAAATCGTCTTCGCAATATACAAATAAATTTCAATAGATCTAAAAATGTTATTCCATTATTCAAATCTCAGTCCGGAATCATTCTGTCAGGAAAAAAAAAAAAAGTTAGGTTACATTGGAAACATCCAATAATAATATGTAGTTTATAGTGAATCCTCGCGAGAACTAACTTCTCTTAGTGGATCTGATGAGAAAGGAGGCATTGGAAGTCAAACCACGCACAACAAATGGGAGACATAGCCCTATATTGTGGACCCGCGTGGCGAACATCAAGACTACAGGTGGCGATGGTGTGATGCTGCGTGTCTTGTGTCGACATGTGTTTACAATTGGAACCAGGCTGATAGAAATACCTTTAAGTCCTTGAGTCAAAAAATATCATCATCAGTAGCAGCCAGTGCCGTGCTGACTAGCATGATCGATGGAACTTGTTTCACATCGAGCGATCTCCAGCTGGATGCAAAAGTTGGACCGCTGATGTAACACCCTGCTACTTTTCCATCGTCTGTTGGAAATTTCATGAGCTGGCACCGACCTGATTTGCATTATTTTCTGAAATCAGTGCTCTTCTAAGTACTCTTCTCTTCTGATTGACTGGCATAAACAAAATGACAGAATTATTTGGATGCTAGTGTCTCTGTCTCATTTAGAACAATAGGAATGGAAATCAACTACTCAAAACATATTCAGCGTTTTTAGGCATTGGATGGTTCACGTGTTCAATAATTCTCCAGGATACACCATATTTGTGTTGCTTACCCTCAGGCACTGCAATGTTGGAAGTTTCTTCGGCATTCTGCTCACTTGAGGTTTCTTGCTCCAGTTACTACGAGCACCCATTTATCTCGCTGGTTGGCATTTTTTTTTTCAGTTAGTCACTCCAAGTGTAGGTAGGTCCTCCTGTCTCCTATCTCTTCCCCGCATTCTTGGTCTGTCTCCTGATCTACACCCGTTCAGCTCCACGTTGTACAGATTTTGCCTCTCTGGCATATGGCATTCTCTCTAAGAGTATAAGAGAAGTCTTTTGGCTTTTGATAGAGAGATAATGATTAAAACAGCTTATGAATTATGTTCCTGCTTCTCACAATCCATATTCCGATGTTTGAATCTTAACACTGTTCTCAGAAATATGTGTACTATTATTATATTAGTTGAGTACAAAAGCTACTTACAGAAATCAGATGTAAGTAGTCGTATTTTTATTTTATTGACAGTTCAACAAAACTGGTGTTAAAGCATAAACACAGACGGCACAGTATGAATTACAACGAACGTCTAATACGTACCATTCACAGATCAGTTTAGGACACCTAGGATCGTGGAGCCCCAGGGAAATTACCTAGAGGATCCGCGTTAAGTAGGCTCTGATCCGTAAATATTGTAATCTCGGTTTGTCGAATATATTCTCGACCACTTTTATCAACTCCCTGATCTAGATGAAGCTGTGGGACATTGAATTTTGACCCTTTTTTGCCTATTTTATAAAAATGTATTAGTGAAGGAGGTCCGTGTAAAACATCAGACTAAATCCCCATGGAACACCCAGGAAGTAGTTAAAATTATGAGTGAGCCAGATAGGGTACACGCAAATTAAAATTCAATCACATACCAGAGTTTGCGAAACAAAAGTCCAGTATGCCATTTGTAAGAAGAAAAAGAATTTAAAAAAAGGTAATAGCAGATAAAACAAACATGAAAGATATATTAAAAACAATTAATACATGACAAACTAAGGTACTTCAACGCGTTTGCTGACTTCTAATATAAATGACATTAGATGGTGTCAGTAAGTTCTTTGAAGCCGATATAAAAGAGCTAAAAACCGCAATACTAAATTGTCCTTGTGTTTTATCCCTGCTGTCATAATTTTGTGGAAATGAATACTATGTGGATATCCCTTCTGACATACATCTTTTGTCTGTTGGTAAAGTATTTTTACATGTCTACAGTCTCAGAAAAAGTAATACAACCGGTTTAAATCCACATTTAAAAGCTTGTTCCCTAAACAGTAGCATTCCATGTAACTATAGACCCAACTTACTGTTATCATCACTATCGCAACCACTAGAGAAACATATTTATAAAATAACATTTGAATATTTAGATTTTATAGTGGATAACCAAGCAGGGTTTCCACCAAATTATTCTTGCTATAATGAATTAACAAACATCATATAAAAATTGGCATCCGAATATTAACGATAAGAAAATTTGTGGAGGGCTGTTTATAGACGTTAAGAAAGTTTTGACATGATAGACCATAATATTCTTCTAAGAACATTAGAAACATAGCCCTAGGCTATGTTAATAAGTTAATAAAATCCATTTTGTTAAACAGAAACAAATTGTCTCTTACAATAAATTCCTATCGCGGACAACTTACTTAAATACTGGGGTCCTCCAAGACCGATTATAGGCCCTCTTTCTTTCAGTATTTACATAAATGATCTTCCCTTATGTCTGTCATCGTCCTGCGATTTACTCGATGACGACTGTACCATCTTTGCAAATGTTCAAACATTTAATGTACTATGGTTGCTTTTACAACAAGCATTAAACAGTTCAAACCGAGTGCAAATAAACACCAATAACACAAAATCTATGCTAATAACGACTAGACAAAAAGTGTCCAGTTTAAATTCACAGAGAGCACTTCAACTCTTCATTTGGAGGAGTCGAGTAGAAAGTGTAACTGAACACAACGCACTAGAGTTCGTCATTGATGCAAATTTAACCTTTAATTCTCATGTACATACACTTGTGAAACATACAGCTAAAAAATTTACTAACTAATGAAAAACTTTCTGATGAAAGCACAAGATATATATTCTATATTTCTCACATCAAGACATATATAGACTATTGCTCTACAACATGGGACGGCTGTTCCAACTTTGTTATCTAGAGGCTCACATCACTGCAAAAGCGCACTATTCGCTTAATAAATAATTTTCTTTGGACAGTAAGTTCCGAAATATGTTGAGTTAAGTCCAGAATTGACATCACAGCACTCGGGGCATTCTCATGCATGCTCCTGTCCTCATCTTCAGCAGCCAGCGCTGAGTTCCAGTACTGATGGTACCGATCACAATCAGGTTAAAAGTCAGTCTTTCCTTTCCTCTGAGTGTAGTGAGCCGGCCAGACCCTCTGGTTACACCCAGGTGCCTCATTCTTTCTAGGCCATAATACTCTTCTTTCTTTACTGATTCCGTTGCTTGTTCCGAAAGAAACGTATTCAAAAAATAAAGGTCTTATGCTACTACCGCTTCGTAAACGTCTACTTTTCAATAGGGAAACATGTATTCACAAAATAGTATCCCAAGAGGCTATATATTAATTATGGCCGTTTTTAAAATATAATGGAAGGCACAGTAAACGCCTAAACATATTACACATCCCTAAACCTCGGACTTACCTATACAAAACGAGTTTAACGTACTCCGCAGCTAAACTGGAACTATCTACCACAACAAATCAAAAATACCACTAGACCGTACGTACACCTATAAATACAATCGGAAAATGTTGGAATATTTTAGGAGCATAGATTACATGCCCCCTTAGAAGATGAAACATATTTTAGAAATGACACTTTTCCTCTAGATTTATTGTAACTTCTATGGTTTACGGTAGTTAGAAATGTGAACATTCCAGTGTTTGTATACAATATTTTTGATGCTATTAATAATGTTTACAATTGCATGATGTATGAATGAATTGATAGAAGAACGTATTTAGACCTCAAAGAGCAGAATGTTCGACCGGCCTGTATGCCCAATTCTTAACTTTTTAAAAACTAAGTTTGTTCATTCGTTTGTTCGTTCGATCGTTGGTTCGTTCGTTTGAGGTAGAGCATTTGATTTTAGCAGATGTTATGGAGAACTTGTTTTCCGAATTACGTTCTAGTTTGTATTTGTTCTCCTAGCATGTTGAAACAGTTGGAGTTTTATCTAAGTACTACCGTGTTTCCGTATGTCTGATTTTCATTTTAGCTTTTTATGTGTAGCATGCGTGTTTATCCTTTCCCGTTTTGCTATTAACATGTATTCTGCCTCATTTTGACTGATAACTAGTCTCGTGTTTAGAACAGCTTCCCTCAAGTGGGTCAAGTATTGTGTTGTCGCCTGTTCATTTTCTCCAGCTGTATCTATGTATTTGCCAAGGCTAAGGACCTGGTTTTCCTAGGATAAGGCTAGTATTCTTCCCAATGCGATCCTCCGCCTGAAGCCGTTGTCACAATATGGGAGGTAAGGTTTGCTAAAAACCACCCAACATTCGGAATAACAACAGACAGGTGGTGCCGGCTACTGTTGTACGGTAGCTCAGTCATATCTGACCAAGACCTGACCTTAAAAAAAGTATTCATGTAGTTTCTCCTACAGTGCACATTTTTCTCATCTTGTATTTATTCTCTAGCCAGAGCATAACGTTGCTTTACACTAGTTGTGTTTTTGAAAAAAGGAACGACTTTCTATTTTTGTCTAAAAATTAGGGCTGTACCGAATATTCGCTTCGTATTCGCTTCGGGGCCGAATAGTGGACCTATTGACTATTCGGTATTCGGCCGAATAGTTGCGGTAGGGCCGAATACGAATAGTAGTTAACCTACACCCGCTTCTGCACACACAACCTTAACGCTGACAACATTGAACGATTGGTTTTGTTGAAAGCTAATGCAGCTTTCTTGCATTAACTAAGCTGTCAGTGACAATTTCCAAGTTTAGTTACTTGTTATAATACTTAGGATTATTTCATTCCAAGTTATTAGTTACCACAGACTGACTGAAGCATGCAAAACATAAAATGTTTTTAAATGTTAACTATTCTGTACGAATACTAACTAGACATGGAAAGAATATAAACTCCGCCCACATCCAAGTCGATAATATGAAAATCAAACTAACGGAAACATTTAAGTACTTGGGTGCAAACTTTAACTGCTCCAACATGCCGAGAGAAGAAATTCAATTTAGAATACAATCTAGAAATAAAGTATACTATGCCCTTCAACATCTGCTAAAGTCAAAGTGTCTGTCTGTAAACACCAAGAGCAAAATATACAAAACGTTGATAAGAACAGTCGCTTTATATGGCTCTGAAACTTGAAGCAGAAATAAAAGAGATGATGCCTTATTACAGGTTTTCGAAAACAGTCTTACGACAAATCTTTGGACCCATCAAAGATGCTAACAGCGGGGAATGGAGAGTAAGAAGCAACAACGCAACACATATTATCTTTAAATCACCATTGATCACTGGCATCATGAGAGTTAACAGACTATAATGGTTGGGCATATTGAAAGAATGTCATATGAGAGAAGTAAAAACTGTATACATCTGAGAGAGGAATGGGCATAGACCACGAGGCAGACAAAAAAGAAGTTCGAGAGATAATGTCCAGCCAGACCTGCAAACAACTAGTGTCACAAATTGTGAAGAGAAGGCCAGCCAGAGAGATGAATGGAGACGAGTGATATCTGGAGCAGTAAACCTCAAGGGCTCAGAATGCTAAAGAAGAAGATGACTATTCTGTGCTACTTTATGTGAAGTAAAAGTTCAGGGTACATTTGACATTATGAATGTGTGTGTGTGTTATTTTTAAAGATATATTTTGCACACTATACACTATTCGTATTCGTATTCGTATTCGGCTAAATAGTTGGTCCGGTTGTTCGTATTCGGCCGAATAGTAAAAATTACTATTCGGTACAGCCCTACTAAAAATAGTATATTATAATATATAATAATATATTATATAATATATTAAAATACAGAGTCATAACGTGATAAACCTCTTTGGCATTTCACAGTATTAAAAGTTTACTGTTATTGCTTCTGTTTCTTCTTAAACATTTTGACAATCAAATAATATTTCATTTGAAAGAAACGGTACAGTATGCTTGTCTAAATTTAATGTCGCAGTCAACAACTATTTCATCGCAGTTGATCGATACAATCTTGTGACACGGGTTTCTGATTAAAGCGAACGTCAAGCCTCATAAATACGGAGCTGAAGAAGACTGAGTGTTAAGCTTTCCTAGGCAGGTTTAAATGCTTACAAAGATCTAGATGGAGTGGTGCTGCATCATGCAGCACACTCGCAGAATGACACTGATCTCTGCTTTACTGATAATTTTACTGTTCATGTTACTTATAACAAAGAGTAGGGGGGAGGGGGGGGGGGAACTGGAAAACTATCTCCATCTTTCTCCTCTATCTTAGACTCTCTCAACTCTCTCTCTCTGTCTCTCCTCTCTTTCTATATCAGAGCACATTACCATGTTTGTAATTTAGAATTAAATTGTTGAGGATGATGATTATGAAATGGGAAATGCGTGAAGGGAAGAATGTAAACAATTCCGTGGTGCCCAGTTCTCAACCTTTTCAAAATAATATCAGTTTCGGCCGTTCGTTCTCTCTCTCTCTCTCTCTCTCTCTTTCTCTCTCTCTCTCTCTCTCTCGCTCTCTCTCCCTTCTCCCCCCCCCCTCTCTCCCTCTTCTTCGTAAAGCACATTACAGAGCCTATAAACATGACTTAGATATTGCTGATGATGTCTAGGATTATCTTATTATCTGCTACAATTGTGTATAATTTGAATAATATATACATGGAGTGAGGCCAAAAGGGCATAATGAAAGACGATCCTGTGTGCCCAGTTCTTAACCCTTTGTAAATACATTTCGTTCTTTCGTTAGTTTTCTCTCTCTCTCTCTACCACCCCCCTCCCCTCCCCTCCACCACCCCCCCGCCCCCCCAAAAAAAATATAACTTCTGTTCATAAATGTTAGGAACTTTTCATAACATTTAGATTCAAAATCCGACTCTTTCGGAATAACATGAAAACTTCCAGGATGGCATTGCAGGTTATGTCGAACTGTCTGTTAGCGATAGTCAAATAAAGGAAGAAGAAGAAGAAAAAAAAATAACACAACAGCCTGTGATGTAACCAGACAGCTCCTCTGTTACAAGTGTTTCATGAATGAGGTGCCGCATGTAAAACGAGGGCTGAAAAAAATCCCCAAGAGGTATATATAATTGGCTGAAGAACAACTAAAACTCAAACAGATAGAGTGGAACAATAAACACAAACATTAACTACAACTCCTTCACCTGCAAGCAATAAATTAGATTGCCAATTTCGCAGGCGTGTGTGTCTTCTACAGTTTTATAGTTCTAATTATCCACTTTTATCTTTGTCGAGTTCTCGGCTAGTTGATTGTTGCTTATACACAGTTTAGTTCCAGTTCCATGTTTTCTCATATAGTACCATCCATCTCGGCACCAACAAGTTATTTTGTTTTTCCCTTGTGAAACCAGCCCTTGTTGTTGTTGTTGCTGTTATTATTATTAGTTTTGTTTGAGAAACGTTATGAATTAACTCCACTGATCCGTTACAGAAAATACGGGTAGAACAGTGGGACCACCGTAGCAAATACTGAGGGTATCGAAGGTGGTTGTTGTGGTGTGAAAAGAGTTTATCACTAATATTATTGGGGCAGTGCTGAAAGGGGTGGGGAGGGGTGGGGGGAGGTGGGGGGTAAGTAGGGGGTTTAATGGTGTTAGGTCCAGTTAATATACATTAGATACGCATCCAGAGCTGCATTAGTGTAGTCGAAAATGCCAATCGCGAGGTGCTAAGAATTGTCCTTGTTAAGGTGCAGTCAATAAGTAAGTTACATTGTCTCAGCAGACACCTGCGAGCCTAAGCCATCCAAGCTGGTCTGCCTTAGTTCGTGGAAAGACAACTCAATAACAAAAGAAAATCCGAGGAAAACTAAGAAAATATGATCCAAGCTACCTTAATTTGTTTGGCTTTGTTTCGGTTGGGAACGAACATTAAATGCGCACCGTTTTTCCCCCCTTAATTTCCTAAGAATTTTATCGCATTATGTATAGGTGTTACGCGAAATATTTGTTTTGCTTGACAAGGGTGCCCTAGCCAGAAAAGTTTCAGAACCCCTGGATTAGAGGGCTTAAGATAAGAGCTTAAGATACCTTCCAGTGCCATTTTATAGAGCTTCATCTGATATGGGGGGTCGCCGTGGCGGAGCGGCTAGACGCTAGCCGCGGATGAGAAGGGCGTTGGTTCGATCCCTGGCGGAGCTGGACATTTGCCGAAATGACCTTGGCTCCCAGGTCGACCCAGCCTTGAGTGGGTACCGGGTGCAGTCCCGGGAAGTAAAGGCGGCCAGTGTGATGCTGACCACGTCATCCTTTTAGTGCCGATTAATCTATAAAATATATGTCCAACCCTGTTTGCCCCTTACGTCTAAAGGCGTGGAAAAGGGTCCTTTAATTTACTTTCATAACGGCGTCCGTGGCTAAGGCGTTGCGAGTCCGACTCGTAAGCCAGCATACCGCGATCGAAACCCACTGCAGGCTGCGTGGATTTTTGTCGTGGTATGGGACGTCGCAGGTCGACCCAGCCTAAAATGGGTACCAGGAAAGTAAAGACAGCCGGCGTAATGCTGACCACATTACCCACAGAGTGCTGACGGTCTGTAAATATGGGACGCTCTGCCCATTGGCCCGATGCGCCGAAAGGCGTGAAAAGGGAACTTTACTTTACTTACTTATATTGAGTATACAGCTTTGACTACATATTTTTTTAACCAGTCTGCACCTGGGATTTGATTTCAGTTTCCGAGACACCATTGTGGGGGAAACAAAATTAGACTTACGGTATCCCCAACAAGCATGTCGTAGGAGTCGTCTAAATGTGCGTTTTCTTTCAAGTCGAAGTGCATCTGCCAGAGCCAAGAATGACCGGCTGTACACAAATAAGCAAGTAAAACGGATGCACAAGCAAAACTCAGGCCCTGGCACAAAACCAAAGTCAAAATGGAAGAACAACCAGGACCTTCCGCCGGTTAACAAAGAAGAAGAAGAATTTAGTCAACATGTCATTTACCATCTTTGCTTCCTACAATGTTTTCTCGCAAAATTGTTTTAGACAAGGCAGACATGAGAGCCTATCACTACATTATGCCACACTTAAAGAGTGCTATCACGTGACTACGAGGTATGTAGGCATGTGTGCTACCAGTGCACCCTGTTTGATCTGGGGGTGAGGGGTCTCAGTGGCGAAGTAGTCAAGCCGTTAGCCTCGCGCTCTGAAGGTCGTGGGTCGTTCCACGGCTGCGCCATTCAGATCACTAGTCTAATTTTTACGGAATCTAGGGATTGTGGCCGGAGCTACAGAGTTCTTGCTCTGAAGACCCTCTCAGCAGAAAACGAGCCATTATACGGAGGGAGACATATCCATATAGTATGAAACCTAGTGCAAGGAAGTCGTGCCTCTTGACTTGATCCTTTAACCTGTTTAGATATTATGAATGTATGTGCATCTAGTCAGCATAACCGAGTAATATCCGCAATTGTAATTGGGTAGCTAGCGGCTTGTCTGCCTGCGTCTATGTATGTGTGTGTATCCTGAGGAGATATGTATTTGTGTGTATCTTGAGGAGATATGTATGTGTGTGTATCTTGAGGAGATATGTATGTGTGTGTATCTTGAGGAGAAATGTATGTGTGTGTATCTTGAGGAGAAATGTATGTGTGTGTATCTTGAGGAGATATATATGTGTGTGTATCTTGAGGAGATATATATGTGTGTGTATCTTGAGGAGAAATGTATGTGTGTGTATCTTGAGGAGATATGTATGTGTGTGTATCTTGAGGAGATATGTATGTGTGTGTATCTTGAGGAGATATGAATGTGTGTGTATCTTGAGGAGAAATGTATGTGTGTGTATCTTGAGGAGATATGTATGTGTGTGTATCTTGAGGAGATATGTATGTGTGTGTATCTTGAGGAGATATATATGTGTGTGTATCTTGAGGAGATATGTATGTGTGTGTATCTTGAGGAGATATATATGTGTGTGTATCTTGAGGAGATATGAATGTGTGTGTATCTTGAGGAGATATGTATGTGTGTGTATCTTGAGGAGATATGTATGTGTGTGTATCTTGAGGAGATATGTATGTGTGTGTGTATCTTGAGGAGATATGTATGTGTGTGTATCTTGAGGAGTTATGTATGTGTGTGTATCTTGAGGAGATATGTATGTGTGTGCATCTTGAGGAGATATGTATGTGTGTGTATCTTGAGGAGATATGTATGTGTGTGTATCTTGAGGAGATATGTATGCATGCGTGTTTATGCATTTATGAACGTATTTGTGTAAATTAGTGTGTATGTATTTATGCGAATGTGTACTCAGATGTGTGTAATAATGTGTGTATTAGTGTGCATGTGTCTGTACGTATGTTTATGTATACAGGTGTGTATATGTATGAGCGAGTGTGTATGTATAAGCGAGTGTGTATGTATGAGCGAGTGTGTATGTATGAGCGAGTGTGTGTGTATGCATTTATGTATTTTTTGATAAATCTGTTTAATAAATGTATTAACCGCGCTTTTGTATTTGACCTTACACGCATAATATTTATTTTGATATATGAATGTGATATGTCGCATAGATGCAAAATTCAAATGATGTGTGAATGATGAATGTATGGAAGGGCCAAATGCCAGACGAGCCTGCGTTCCCCATTTGTGAACATTGAAACAAAAAAGTTACCCAAGCCAGATGCACTGTGACCAGTTGAAGAGATACGTTTATCCAAACGTGACCACCAAAGACAGGTGACAGGGGAGTAATTGGGAACGCACGCGAGAAAGAGAGGGAAAGCGAGGGGAGGTCAGCAAGGAGCGAGAGGTTTGAGGGAGCAGAAGGACAGTTAGGACTGGACCGCTTGAGAGACCAGTGGGGAAAACTAGAGCTAAAACTTCGTTTAGA
>CAJHNH020000985.1:115156-117656 GCA_905116865.2 Candidula unifasciata | reverse complement strand
GAAATGTTTATATTGTCTTACTTTCGCTAGCGCTTTACGTAACTCAGAAGTACCCGCTTCGATTCCAGATGCATTGATTTTGACATTTCTTTGGAGTGTTGACTGTTGAGAGAGAATTGGGAGCAAAACTACGGAATATATAATAATCCAGTAAAATGACAAACAGGCAATAAATGCAGGGCTGGCTCTGTAATGTCCTGTTTAGTGTTGAAATAAATAACAACATCACAGCACTTGGAACATCTCTGTAGGCATACCGTTCCCCATATTCAGCAGCATGCGCATAGGTCAAACTCTGACTGAACCAGTAACAGTCTGAATGCTTGTCCTGTTATGTAACTATTACTGTTTTACTTCAGTATTATTCAGTATTATTGTTTCCACAACAGTTTCTAAAAAAAACTTGTTAGTTTCAGCATTATATCGGCAGAATGTCACAGCAACCCATAAAGGAATAACTGTAACACTATTCCCTGCAAGCAATTGTAACAATGTAACATACCAAGCATGCCGTAAGAGGTAAAAGGGTAGGTTAGCGTGAGGTTGTCAATCTTATCACATAGTAAAACAGCAATATCCAACCAATCATGAACAGATAGATCTACACATGCATTAATGTTATCTGCTTAACCCTGTCTGTACCCAGAAATTCGTAGTACGTTAATCGGATATTCTAACAACAGTATATTCTTTTTCTCAGATTGTTTAGTTCATAAGTTTGTTACACAATTAACTGACTACCTACCTAACCGACTCATCTTACCCACAAACTAACTGATTCCCTATCTTAAAAAAAAAAATTAGTTGCGTATACTTTACAGGACGTTGCAGAACCAACCCCAACAGCCCCTGGCTGTTGTGTGGTTTCTCTAGGCAAGTTACATCCAGTAGTTTGCCATTGCTTCCTGGACGGTCGGCTCTCTTGATACCACTGTCGAAACCAACGCAAGGCGCATTGCCCGCAGCTGGGATCGAACCTGGCATCCCGGCATTACGAAGCGAAGCGTTCGCATCAACTTAGCCACAGAGCCGACGATTCCCTATCTACACTGACTAAAAAAAAAACTAACTAACTGACTGTCTGACAAACTAGTTAAACATTATCTAAACAAATAATTGACTGACTGACCACCTAATTAACAAACTAACTAGCTAACCAACCAAAAAACTCTATACCCATCCAACTAAATATCTGAATGGCTAATTCTCTAAATAACTAGCAAATAAGGCGACTGACTAAATGACGAAATAATTATTCGACTGACTGACAAACAGGCTTGTAGAGTGATTGAGTGACTCTCATTCTGACTGACTGATTAACGACTGGCTTTCTGACGGACCGAGTAACTAACTAAGTAGCTAGCCAACTAACTGAGTTTTATCACCAACTGTTAGTTTCGTTCCTATAACCTTTCTCAACATAATCTGTGAGTTAATACAAACGGATAACGTCTCATTACATCAGTCAATAGGTTCTTTACAGAACGACGCTCTAGTCACTGTAGGCCTGAATCTCTCTTTCTTTCGCCCTTTTCACACCCTACATGCCTTCAGAGCCAATGCATCTTCAATGTCTTGTATATGTCACCCTTTCGGAGGTCCGTCTCAGCCTCGTTTTCCGGAAACAGTACCATCCGTAGCCGTTTATTCTAGGCTATTTTCAGGATTTTAAATTGCGCAAACTACCCCAGCTTTCAGGACGGCACGATGATCTCCTCGGTCTTCAGATCATGTAGGATGGCAAGTCAGTCAGAAGCATATCCTTTGCAAAACCTTAGTCCCTTAACAATCCTCTTGAAAACTTCTCGTCACAAGCAAGATATCCCGCGTCCAATACACCCATATGGAGATCATCCACCACATCATGTACCCATCTTTTTTTTGGATGACCAATATGAGAAATTATTAGAATTTCCCGGTAACATTTCAATGTAAAAGTACAGAATCTTTGCCGTACTTAAGTAAGAATCTATAATTAGAATTGATATAATGTAACGAGGTTTTGTTAAATTACAGTCTTTATTTTAGTAACTTCAATGGGCGTCTGTCGCTTAGCGCTGCCAGGTTTCCAGTTACGAGGTAACCTGCTTGATTCCACCTGCGTGCCGTTCGGCAGTAAATCGCAGTGTGATGATTTCGACAATGGAATCAGGAGCCAGTCGTTTAGGTAGCAACCGAAAACCACGTTCACATTTAACACAGTTTCTGCTTGTGTCTATGGAATTTAAAACAACATCACTGTGTCTGTAGCAGGAACAAAACTAGTAGTTCAATTACTTGGATAGCGAGTGTGTTCATCAGTCAGTCAGACAATTAGTCAGACAGTAAGTCGACCATTCTGTTAGTTATTCTGTCATTTATTTAGTCAGTCATTTGGTCAGTCAGTCTGTTAGCTAGTTTGTAAGGAAATCAGCCATTCAGTTAGTTATTTAGTCAGTTGGTTGGTTGATTAGTTTTTTGATTAGTTAATTTCCGAAATAGTTCGGCAGTATATTAAATG